>VWZW01005918.1:107528-150517 GCA_013397115.1 Edolisoma coerulescens
GCCGGGCAACCCCCGCCCGCCGCCCCCTGCAGCCCCAGCACGGGGACGCGGCCCACGGCCGGCGCGCCAAGAAAAGGGCTGTTGGAGGCAGAGAGTTCAGCACTGACATCTTTATTTTCCCCTCCCCGCACACAGACGGCAGACGGATGATGTTCACTGCTCTCCCCGCGGCCCAACGCCGCCTGACACAGAGGGCCCGGCTCCAGAGCAGTCCCGCGCTATCCAAGGAGAGCGGCCGACACGGTTAGTGAGGAAGCGGTAGGACTGAGGAGATGCTGCGCTGTTACAGATCATGTTTTCTCATGCATGAGAGAATGCTCGCTGCGAGACAACACCTGAACTCAAGGCAGAGGTTAACAATACATCAGAAGGAGGTAGCACACAAGTCATGTCTTGGGTACGGCCATAACAGTGATGCTGGGGGGAAGGGTAAGGCATGAGCAAATAAAGAAGGCATTCAACAAATAACCTAAGTAAGTAACTGAAGCCCAGCACAAAAACTAGCTTATCTCCTCAGGTCCATGGAAGGAAGAATACAAAAAACCTAAAGTAGCATTCCAAGACTGACATTTCTTTTGGGATATTGGGCATTCATTGCCGGTGATGTTGACACCCCAGCTCTGCTTTTTCACCCCTCCTAGAAAAGGCACTCAGCGCCTGGAAGTCTCTTCTTCACGACCTCAGAGCTTCCCCAGGTGTGCTCCTGGCAGGGAACGGGCGACAGCGTGCACAGAGCACAGGTCTGTGCACAACGACAGCCCGGAGCACCCCGTTATGGGGGAAGGAGAGAGGTGTTCTGTTAGCATTGATAAGTTCGTATGCCTACATTCACAAGTAGTATTTTCCAGAACATACTGGATTAAAACCACACTTAGGTTGGTCTCATACGTAAAACCAATTAAAACAGGTATCTTATCTGCTGACTTGAAAAATTCCAAGTCTGCAGAGAGCCACGTTAGAGAGCTTCAAAGACAAATTCAGCTGAAGAGTAATATGAACAAAGTAATATGTAATGAAGTAAGTGCAAGAAGATCCTTTCCATTATATTACACTTTCCCAATGCAATAGGTTATCATGTAGTGTTTACACAGTAAAAACTATTAGATTTTCAGAACTTTTTCACACCACTCAGAGATGTCACCAATATGTTAAACTCAAATACAGAAACTTTAAATATTCTAATAAAAATAGCTTTTTTTTTTTTTAATAAACCACAAGTAAGTAGAAGGCAATTATACCAGATTATGCATAGCTTTCAAAATGTAAAGTACATCATGAACAACTGAGTATCCGTCTTCATTTATCTGATGTAATGAATCTTATTTACCTTAACAAGTCAAGATTTGGGGACAACATTGTTATTTTGGATACACATATTGGAGAGCATAGATGGGAGAATGAAATTTAGAGGACAAAAAGTAATATAATTCTGCGTATTTAGAACATACCTGCTGTATGCTCTGAACTTCCCTGAAAACATAGTGCAACTCAGTGCATATACTGAATTAAATCCAGAGGCGGTACACTTTTATTCCTTTGAAAAAATACTGTTTTAAAAATATTCAATGTCCTCTAAACTTTGACTTATTTTATGGAACTATAGCTTTAAATTTAGTTTTCATATGCAAAATATTTACACTTTATAAACTTGCAGAATTTCTAATAAACTATATATACTTACACAAACCTTAATTTATATATAATCCTATTATATCTTGCAGATCAAAACTCACCACATGTACAATAATTTACAATGACAGAAGCCTCAAGCATCAAAATATCTCCTTTAAAATAACAGTATTAGAGTCCTTTACAGATTCTGAATTGCAGTATTTCCTGGATTGCCTGAATATCATTAAACTTCTGAGAATATGCAAAATTTTAATTAAATATCAAGAGCAAAGTTTGTGCTGTCATAAGAAATGCTTGCAACTATTTAAAAAATACCTGAAAGGAACAAATTAAAGATTTACAAAAAGCCTCTGAAAGGTAGGCTTGAAACAAGAGCTCACTTGAATGTTTAATATAAGTGCACATACTATATGCAAATCTTGGATACCGAAGCCCCTTAAATACATAAGAATAAATTTGCTGAACAGAAGTTAAATTAAACAGTAAAGTATAAATGTACAAGTTTTCAAAATTATTTATAACTGAGAATTTTTGCCTACTTTGGTATAAAAGCTCCTTTAAACAGGCACATTTACTTTTAGAAGACAAACAGAAGCTTTAATACTATGGCTATTGCTGGATATTAAAGCAATGTCTCTGTGGTTCTGTTTTTAATTATATAAACTTTCTTTAGAAACATTTAATTCTGTATTAATCCAGAGAACCAATACTGCCCACAGTGATCATCTGTACTACGCTTTAGTGCGTAACAGCTAGCCCAAACAGAACTTCTCAGAATCCAGTACAACTGTCATTTGTTTTCTTAAAAAAAATAAAATCAATTTACAATAAAAAAGTTTCTTTTATTTTGGTATCTGCGGAGCTATTTGAATTTTTTATTTAGAAGCGTATCAGTGAAATGCCTTCCATATTTCTATTTAAAAAAAGAAAAATTTGGAATTCTCAGGTAATCGGAAAGTTTCAACACTTCTGACATCTTGCAATAGAATTTATTTTTCTCATGAACTCCATGAAGGTATTCCTAACAGGAATACACACATACCTAATTTTATACAATGTGAATATTCCTATTGACATTATTGTGTTTATTCACGACATGTAAGACTGAGCATGAATTTCCTCATAGGAACATGACCAACAATGTAATAAATTAAAGCATTCTTATGAAAACAACAAATCAATTTAATTTCAATTGTACCAGACCTACCAAAATAACTCTTAAAGCCCTCCATAGCTATGAGTTGATTAATAATGTTCCCAGTCCACAGGTTCTGAAAGGCACATAATCGAAGAGTTGGGCTGGTTTGTTTGCTTTGAAGTCTTCCTCAAATGAAGACAGTCTAAAATAATTTGTGTTAGGACAGTCTAATGTAAGGCATTAGAATATTCCTCTTTATGCTATAGACCTATGTTAAGCACCACTTGCTATTACAGTATAGAAAGAAGCCAACGTTTTCTTCAAAAATGTGTTTGTACTTGGGACACCATTTGTGAGGGAGATGTTGATGAGGCTGATGAATTGGGTATCTTAGAATTATTTGTGATCTGTAGCTCTTCAAGTCTCCTGATATAATCATCACGCAACGCAAGGAGCTCCATGTAACGCTGCTCCACGGGGTTTGGCTGCTAGAAAGAGATCCATGTTAGTCTTAGCACTTCACTCCAACTACTTGTACACAGGCTGCTCGAGTATCCAGGGCCTCCTGGCAGGTGCAGCAAGTCGTAGCTAAACAGAAATACTCATCGTTGTCACCTGAGAGCCCTCTGCCTTCCAGCTGTGTCCCCCAAAGTCAATCTTTGCACAAAACCATTTGTCCTAACTCAATAAAATCAGCCACCACTCCCTGGAGCATATGGGTTTTATTTTCTTGTTATTTGTGTGCAAGATAGTTACTCATATACCTTGACCAAAGCTTTTTTCTTGACTTACTAAAAGGTTTTAGAGTCTCAAGGCCAAATGTCTCAGCATCTTCCCTAAACACCAGTGTTTAGCCAGATTATTTTAGCTACACTGATCAGATTAAGATCCATGTCCTCAGATTAAATAACTTCTCTCACTGATGAAATTTACTTGAGTTTTTAATGGTAAATTTGCAACTTAATGTAAACAAACAAGTGAAATAAAAAACTTTATTAGTGAATTCTCTAAGTAAACTTGCATGTGTGTAAAATCAACTGCTCTGGCTTTCAGGAGATTACTCAGAGCCTTTTAACAGTTTCCACTTTGAGCTTAAGTTCCTTTTCAGGGAATGAAACAAATAGAAAAGAAGTATTACAAATGTCCAAGGCAGAGACAGAGCCTAAAGTTACCTTCAGTTGAATATACCTGTCTAGAACTGTAATTCAAAGCTATCAGCAGTGGAGTTTCAGCAGCAAATGGTTAAACACCTCACCAGTTCAAAACCAGTTCAACCAGCACTCTGAGGTGCACCACTCATGATGCACCCACATGAGGATTGCGATGAATGCTGAGGCACTTGTGGAAGGTGGATCAGTGCTGAATGTAGGTACTAAGATGACTGGTGACATAGGATAATGGTTTTGCTAGCAGAACATGCTTTTAAGTAATGGCACTAAGAAAAAGTGTCATCAAAAAAAAATGGTTCAGGCCACACATGATCATTATTCAGTTGCTTAGTGAAGATGAAGCATAGATTTCATGTGCAGGAAAAAAAAGTTGCATTTTCTGTACAAAAATGGTGAAAATGAGGGACCAGTAGTAGCAGCACGGAATACTGTTACTTGGGTTTGAATTTCTAATGAGAAACTCCTGCCAAAAAGCTCTCCCAAATAATGGCAAACTCTATTTTTAAGTAGATCTACAGCTAATTTGCATGTCTTATAATCCTTCACTTTCTAAAATAAATCTTTGGATTCACCTTTTGCAAAACACCCTCATCTTTCACAACAAGCAACAAAAGCTTTAAAACCAGAACTTCAAATTCAAATAGGCAACATACTTGTAAAAAGCCATAGCAAACTGCCTGGCTTTCCTGAAGCCTCTAAAGTGCTGTAAATAATACAGGAGATCAGCTGTGGAAAAGGAAGTGTATTGCTTGAGAACTACTGACTCATTCCAAGGGCTGGACTGTGAAGACTGCTTCTGTCAAACAAATTGCTCCTCTATCTTCTCCTACTCAAACCTCCACACGCTGTTCAAAAAGGACAAAAAAAGTCTCTGTACACCATCTTTATGTGCCACATGGCTGATATTTCCAGCAAGACTGTAACAAACATGGAGTGTCCATATGCATTAAAAGCACAGAACTGAACTGTGTGTCATTTGAGAAAAGCTCTTCTGGACTTCCAGTCTGATTTGTATAATTTTCAGTAACAGCTTCCATCCACAGTGTAAACAATGCTGGGTCATCAATATTACATAAAAAAATTGTATCTTACCATCAATACAGCTTTGAAACATCAAAAAGCTTTGAAAGAGAAAGGACTCAATGGGTCATTTCATTTGTAAATGGTTTCATATGCTCTCTCAGCAAAAGGAGAAAGACCAAACAAATGCAACTGTGTTTGTGTTGCTAATGCCCCAACACTTCAGGGATGGCAAGCCCTATTTCTAAGCACTGGCATTCAGGATTTAGTAGCATCAAATGCCCTTAGACATGTGTCCAAGAAAAAGGGCTAGAAAGAGCTCAAGGATGACTTGCTACTAAACAGGAAAATACGTTCAATGAGCTAATGAGAGAACTAAATAATTACTTTCACTTTTCTTCTCCATCTTTACAAATATAACATTAGAAACCTGAACAGATTACAAGTACTGCTCTACAAGTCAGTTGTGACACAAAATCCATATTTCCAAAGTCTAAAAGCATTTTTTGTGCAGTACAGAGAATTTACTTACTTGTTGCCGAATCCTTGGGTTCCACCTGATGTAGTAATTGACCCAGAGCTCTAAATGCCGCATGCTGGCTACTGGATAGAGTGCTCGATTTAGCTCTTTACTATAAAAAGGATTGGTGTATTTAGATTTTTCACTGTTTATCAAAGACCATAGCGATAACGTTTTCTCAGTCACTTTCTAAAATGAAACCAAAATAAGAACAGTAAGTTTTTGCATAAAATCAAGAAATCCATCATAGAAGCCATTGTTACATTCTAAAATTAATACACTTCTGGTTTACTTAGAAGCATAATACATTACTGTATTAGGAAGATTCCAAAGCCAGTGCTTGACAAATATTTTAGTGACTGCATGGCACTATTCTATAAGAAAAAAGCCTGTTCAAAATCACTGTCTGCAAGGACTATAACCAAATACAGTACAACAAAAACTTTTGCGATCACCTAGAGTAAAGACAGCAATGCAAATACACAATCAGTGCTTTGACTAACCTCTTTTTCTCTGAGAAACTCGCTGTTATACAAGAAAGTGCCAAAGCGGCAGCTGTACAAGTGATCCAGGATTGTGATCAGGAATTGCTCATTGAATTCAAAGGCCGTAGGAAACTAAAACCAGGAAAGACAAATTCATTGTTTACATGGAAAACACAGAAGGATATGCACATGCCCTGGTTAAAAGGCTAAAGGTAGCGTTTAGAAGCCTGGATACATCTGCAAGTAATTTTTAAGGTAATTCTTTCATGTACTTTATAGCAGACTAAGTGTCAGAGTGTTCAGATGGTGTTCAACTTTCTCAAACCAGCCACTGAAAAAATCTCAAAATGCTCTCCCTACCTTTTATTTATAAAAAGAATAAAATACAGAATGGTTACACATACGCTTTTACTAGCAAGACAGAGTAAGATACCTTCAGTGCACTGTTCCAGTGCAGTATCATACACGAAAATAAAGGTCCTGACCCTTGGCCCTAAAGAGACTAAGTTCACTGCTTTGTTTCACTACTTATTGACCATACAATGTTAAATCACAGCACTCAAAAGCTCCCTAGCTTCCTTTTTAGGCATTGACAAAACAACATGTGTCCCTGCAGTTCAAGGGACAGCCTCACAAAATGGTCAAACAAAACAACAGACCCCATTAAGGCAGTTGGATGCAATTCCTGTAAAAGCTTTCTGCCGGGTATGAAACATCCCTCAGTGTGTGTCTGAGAATCCCATATCCAAGAGCACCAGCCATACCTGCACAGCCAGTGCCATGTCCAGCAACATAACCACAGCTTGTATATCACTTTCACAGAACTAAATACACTCTTTTTTTACTACAGGTCAGAGCAGAGGGGTATGCTGTCCTCTTCAAATACTTTTTTCAAAAAATAAAGATGTAGGGTTTTAATTCAGTCATCTCTTCACACTGTTACCTTCTCAAGAACAACACAACGTACCTGTTTAGACATCTGCCACACACAATCAATAAACTGGAGAAAGATGGGTGATCTGTCTGCATCAGCATGATTTTTATCACCGTGGCCTATTCTCTGAAATGAAGCAATACAGCCTCCTGTTAACCAAAACAGGCTATTTTATGGCAACAGATATGGTTTCTTATTTTGTACTAGAGCATTAATTCTTTTGCAATAAGGCAACCCAGTATTACAATTTCAAAATTAGTTACTGCACCAATGAGGAGAGATTCAGATACAGAGAAATACTGCAAAGCTGTTCCAAAGATGTCTGAAAAAAATTCCAAACTGATAATTGGTCCTGTTATAAAAACCTCCTGGATATGGACAAGCAGAACTGTTGAAGCATCCATTACTTAACAAATAATCAAGACATATTCTGAACTATATTTACATGGTACATCTGTCAAAAGCCAAGCTACAAACTTTGTCTTCTTTTTTATTTTAAGCCATTGCAGGACCTAGATCATCAAACTATCCACACAATCTTCTCTTCCCCCTCCACACTTGAACCTTAACATTCACCCTGAGATAGTATGCAAACATGAATAAGATCAAAAGATGTTCATGTTCTTGACACAAAATTAACACAGATTTTTAAAGTTTGGGTGAGTCCCTTATTCTGAGGTGCCCAAAGTAACAATCAAAGGAATTTGCCCCACAGAAAAAAAAGTAGATTTGGTAAAAGCTGTTTACTTCCTTTTTGCATTTGATAGCTCAGAACAGGTAAGAGATTCAGGGAAAAGCAGTTTCTATTCACTACATAATTCTGTTTGAATGTACTTGCCTGGAGGAGACAAAATAAGAGCATTTATGTTGACCTAAGATGTTGTCTGTCTGCCTGTAAGATAGCAAGTTTAATGCCTCAAGGACATGAAAAATCATAAAAGCAGTACACTGCTCTGTACAATGGCTTGCAAGATAGTTTAAAATAATAGAATTGAATGGCAGGAAATAGAGGGAGATGAGGGATTGCAGCTGAACTCAGTCAACAGTAACAAATGACTGGAAAAACACTATAAAGAAGAAAAATAAATTGGCTTCCTTGCTCTTCAGTTTTCATGGTTTGAAATACTTGTTATACATCAAGAGTCATACATGTGTTTAGTAAGGAGTGAAAGTCTGTCCACTTCCACTACAGTTAGCAGTTTCAGGATGTCTGAGTATCTTCCATCTATACTATAATTATGTCTCATATTTGAATGCATAATTAGAATAAAATTCCACATAACAAGCAAATTTATCATCTGGAGAGTGCACCAAGTTCACCACACATAGAAAGCTGGGGTGGGGAATTCCTTTTCAACAAGGAAACTTATTGCTCACCTCATTTGAGGTAAAATACAGAGAGGAACTATTAAGTAGTCTACTATTTGGTTATTTGATATTAAATAATCCAAATTGCAACCCTGGTACCATATAAACATGAAGCTTGCTCCAAACCAGACAATATAAGTAACACCCCACTCTTCAACTCCCTACTAAAGGGAAAATGAAACAACAGTTTCAGAGATGAGGTTCAGGAACTGCTCTAACTGCACTGAGTGTCTAGTTCTCACTATTCAAAGTCACAGTTTTGTCAAATAATTACCAAACTAAAACAGGGTATGAATGATCAAAATACTTTCTGCTTACATTATAATTTTATCATAGAATAGTTAAGGTTGGAAAAGACCTTTAAGATAATGGAGTCCAACTGTTAACCCAGCACTGACAGGTCCACCACTAACCCATGTCCCCAAGCACCACATCACAGGTCTTTTAAATCTCTCCAGGGATGGTGACTGCACCACTTGTACAGAACACTCCAGAAAAGACCGACCTTCACTATAAGCTAAATAACCCATCAAATAAAAATTTACAGTACTCTCAGATTACAGCAGATGGCTAAAGAGTGGCTTCAACCATTTCCAAAGATTGCTACTTGAGTGAGCAAGTCGGGAAAATAGCAGTTTAAGCAAAAGCAGCTACTTAAATCATTCTTATTGCTGCTACATTGTCAGACATGAACCAATGGACTGAGCGAATCATCTGGAAGGGATGCCAAGTCCTGCCTCACTATTTGGAGAAAAACATCTGTTGAGGGAGAACAAAATCCTTTGATTACCCGACTAAAATGAATGGTTTAACAAAAAGAATCATAGATTATTTGAATTTATTAATAATGATGAAGAACACACAGATCTCTCTTTTCAAGCTCTATGTTAAACCATTAACATGTGTTTGACTGCATGTCTCCTAGTGATACCATCTAATTTTATCTACAACCCGACTCTACTTTTTTTTAATACAAAATAAATTATGAGAATAAAAAGTCAAGCCACTGGCTTCACATTTTCCTGTGGCTGCACCAAGACAGATATGTTTATAAAACATATCACTACTAAAAGACCACAAGTCTTTTACGTACACAAAAAACCAGACTACATCAGCTATCACTCCCAACACCCAAAATACAAACCTCCAAAGCCTCAAAGCGCCTTTAGAATGTCAGATCAAAAACTGCCACAGCCTACAAGCACATGTAAATGGTGAGGTGATTTATGCTGAGTAGCTAAACATGGATTCCCAAATGACTGCAACACTCTTGCAAAAGTAAAATGGGCATGAAACACACACATAGGTATATTTTTCCATTTCTTGATTTTTTCCAGATTGCCTCTTTTCCAAATTTTAGCTATATTAAGTATTATCTTTAGAATATTTCATTACAGACAAAATATCCATGCAAGTAACCTCTACTGAAGTTGTAGAAACTTCTTACTGTGAATTACAAGGTTCAGCACCAACAAGCAACACTGTTGTAACACTTACAGTAAGTAACAGCACAGTCTCCCTGGCAACCTAATCTTCTCCTCCAGGTTCCTTGTACAGATTTCTTGGTTAAATGGTTAGCTGCAGCATTTAGTAGAAGTTCCACTAAGACTTTGAAAAGTTTTCCAACACAAACAGGATGAACAGGGTCCCTTCCAACTCAGAATATTCTGTGAATTTTCTGTGAAAATGATTCACATACCTGTGAAATACTAAGGACTTGCTATGGAAGCAACTACTTAACCTTCTGAGCTTCTAACCTTCTGCCCAGAAGACAACTGAACCAAAGCAGAGCCAGCATTACCAGTGACAGCCTCTTGGGAGCTATTATGACAAGTTTAGAATATTTGGGAATCAGCAAATCATGCAAAATCTCACGTAGAAGACACTGGCCAGACTCATTCATCTGCTTCTTATGACATTCAAAACAGTCCAAAGAAAGAGTGATGGAGAACATCATGTCCCAGCTTTATCTGATCTTCAGCTGAAGAATTTGAGGACACAGCTTTTCTGCTTTCTTATTTTCTTTGCTCAATAACCACAGTAACCCTAGAAGTTCTATGCTTTTAAAAGGATGCAAAGGACAAAATAAGACTTCTCAGAGAAAGAATAGCAAGAAAAATATTGACCAAACAGCTCCAAACCCAAAAGTTCTGCTCAGTCTACCTGGAAATGTTTTAAATCCAAATTCAAAAATAACGAAAGGAATTATCAAACCCTGATGCAAAGTGAGCAGTTTAACACTGAAAGCTTTTGAGAAAGTTAATACTGCACCGTCTTTGCAATTATCTTCTAATTCTTACCGATGCAAACTTGTGTCCAAAGCTTATCCACTCTTTTTGCACCAGAACTTCAAAGCCTTCAATGGTCCTGTAGTAGCTGTCCAGCATGAGCATGGCCAGGGAGGTGAGCTGAGCCGTGCGGTCCCAGCCGTCGCTGCAGTGAACCAGCACCGAGCTCCGGCCCGATGACACCTTGTCTGCCACCTGAATGGCTCCTGTCAGCACGAGCTGGCGAGGAGCAACACACACCAAACAAACAACACAGCTTATTTCTGCTCAAATGATAACACTACGTTGATTTCTTTGTATCTACACAGTCTCTGAATTAATACTGTTTCCATTAAAAGACCTGAAAAGAGCGGTGTGGTTAATTGGAAAAGAATTTTCTAGGAGATCAAGTGAATTTCTTGTATAAAAATAGAGAAACAGATTGGTTCCCTAATCCCTTAGTAAGATCAAATTCATCTCACAGCAAATTCTTAAAAAACGGGCACAAAACAGTAACCTTGATAAACCAAAGAACATAAGCTTCTTTTTCAAAGAAAGAGGGGATTTACCATAGCACATACTCTCTGAAAATTCTGTGTTATTTCATTTGACTCCTTTCTTTGAACTAAATTACTGAATTATCTCAGTTATTGGAAAAAGGAGCTTGCACCCTTCTAATATACTTATTTTTCAAATATTAAATTAAAATGAAATTTTTTTAAGTAGGATTCATTACATAATACTCTAATTACTTTTGCACAGCTGTACTTGAGGCAAAAGGTTCAAAGGTCAACTAGTAAGAACACTGGTGAATTACCAGCTTAAGCATTTTATTTGGGCTACCAGAAGAAAATTACAAAATTTACAAATAAATTTACAAGATTTATTTACAAAACCATAATTCACAAAATAAAGTCACATACACACTGACAACTAAAGTGTTTACTAATATTTCACAATGACAGTCATCTACAAGCCTGTATTGCAAGAAACCAAAATAAATCAGTTCTCACGTATGTAAAAACAGACTATAAATGCCTTCCTCAGCTAAAGACACTTAACTTGAGGCAGGCAATAAATGTTCAATTTCACCTACTGTTGCTTAGTTATGATATCTCATAACATACTCTAAGATTAGCTGGAAAAAAAGCCAACACTCAGGGATGTTGTTTTTGTAGTCCAAGTAGTTTGATGTGTTCTAGGACTATTTCAAAGCTTAGCACAGAAAGCAAGTCTGATATGACAGATTTGGACAAATATTTTTTGAACAATGAAGGAAAAGTTACCTTTATATGTTCTAACCAATGGGTTGATTCCAGACTTGACAACCAGTGTGATTCTTCCACATTAGGATAAACAATGTCCTTCAGCTTCTTTAAAGATTCCCGCATGACATGAATATTATGAATGTCCAAGAAGAAAAGTTCTGCATTGGGATATGCATCTTCACCTTCATATCCTCCCCCAGTCGCCTACAAACAAGAGATCTGAAATTAATTTTAGTCATTTACACACTCTTTTCAACAGAGCAAGAATGGAATGAATGTCATTTGACATGGAAATAGACAAAAGTGATAAAATGTTTGGCCAAGTAAATTTAAATTTAAGAGTTCAGTTAAGAGTAAGCTACCATTCATTTAAAAATTACATTCAAGAATCTTAAGATTCTGTCTTTAAGAAGTAAATTAGCAATAACATTAAAGTTTACTTTAACTTTTCTAACACTAAATTTTAGTGCTGAAACATATTTAGATGGTTAGGATATTAAAGAGCCATGTAAGTAAAAAGTCTGTTCTACTGCTGCTCTCTTAAAACATTTCACCACCACCACCACACCACAGGATGTGCCTGGTCACAAAAGGAAGCAGAAAACCCACACACGTTATATGGCACAATGCCACTGATGAGACCTTCCAAAGACAGAAACATGAAATTGTTTGGGTTGGAAAAGACCTTTAAGATCATTGAGTCCAACCATTAATCCAGCAGTGCCAAGCCCACCACAAAACCATGCCCCCAAGTGCCACATCTTTTAAATACTTCCAGGGACAGTGATTCAGCCACTTCCCCGGACAGCCTTTCTACAAATAAATTTTTCCTGATATCCAATTTAAACCCCTCTGGTGCAACTTGAGGCCGTTTCTTCTTGCCCCACCACTTGTTACTTGGGAGAAGAGACCGACCCCCACCTGGCTACAACCTCCTTTCAGGCAGTTGTACAGAGTGATAAGGTCCCCCCGAGCCTCCTTTTCTCCAGACTAAACATCACCAGCTCTCTCAAGCTCAGAGAGCTGCAAAATTGCAGCATTTCCTGCAGACAGCAAAAACAGGCCATAAATTTGGATAAATAAACGTTGCCTTTATAAACCATTGCAGCCACCAACTACACATCAGACAAGAACCTAAAGCACCGTGTAGCCTTTCCCCATGAGTACCACCTATACTGCTGTACAGCAGCACAGTATCTCTATTCTGTGCTCTCTATCTCCTTTCTCAGATTTGGTGTTATTATCAGAGCTGCCAGGCTCTGCAGTGAAAGAAGCAATGAGTGTATTTTTCTCTTTCCTTTGAGTATTATGAAGTCTTGGTGAGGGATGATTGTAATTTCAGCATCAGGGCTGATGCAGCTCCTGACTGTGTGTCCTGAAGTACAAGGAACATAGGAATACATGAGTAGCACAGCTCAAGATTTTGCTTGGACAAATCTTCACAGCAGTTCACAAAAGTATTTTCAGTGCTGATCAACACTGACTTGCACTTTTTATATCATTCTCCCTCAGACCCAAAAATGTACCCTACTGCATCTAATGCTCTGATTGAGCATTTTCTATTTAGATATATAAGGAGTTAATTAAAACATGTGCATATCAACTTTGTCTATAAAACATTACCTTAAATTTTTCCTCAGTTCATGGACAAACTCAATTTTTTAGCCTATTTGTTTCAAAGATGTAATTGACAATCTTTCCACAAGGCAAACAGAAAGATTACATGTTTTGTTCACCTATAAAAATTCAGTGTGCAGAGGATAATGGGATTTGTACAGTCAAATGCAAACAATTGAAGCAGACCCTCAAAATACAAACCATCATGTTAAAACAGCCCCTAGGATAGAGTCTCTGAAAGAATGTGTGCTATACACACAAACATAATAACAAAGCTTAATAAACTATATTCTGTATTATAGAGAAGGAGGCTGTACAGGTACAAATACGTGCACCTAACTTGCACAGATCAAGCTACCCCTTGAATTATTACTGTTCCTCTTGAAAGCAACTTAACATTTGTTACATATAAACCTCTTAGATGCAAACAAGTTTTACCATTTCATATTCCTTTCAGCACAAACACTGAAGAGGACTCATTTCCCTAAACTGGTGTCTGTTTTGTTCCACAAAACTATTTGGAAGCTAGAATTCCTTCTCTCCAGACAAGCACACTTATCATTTCACTTAGATCTCAAACCCTCTTGAGCTCAGCTCTCTTGCCCTTTGCTGTGCAGACACACACCTTCACTAGTAAGTACTGACAAGCACGTCCCCTTCATTTGTGTTTGAAGTTCCATGACTAAGGGACCATCCCCAGGCGTGGCACATTCTCATATGACAAAAGCATTAAACTTGTCTCCTTCACCACCGCTCCCTAACATGGTTTTTTCATACGAAGATGGAGCACATCCATGTCTACTGTGCTCCATGCCAAATACAACACTGACACAGTGTACTGGCATTATCTGAGCTTGCCTGAATAATCTAGTCCTCAACAGAACTGAGGGGGAAGCAGTGGAGAGATCAATCCACAGGCACACCTTTTCTCCTTGAAAGGTTAGAGGAGATGATTTTTCAAGATCCCTTCCAGCCTGGGCTGGTATATGATTCTGATCCCATTTAGGTTTTGATCACAGATAGCAAAGAAACAGTCACCTTACCCAATGGGAACCCTGTTTCTGTACTTAACCACTAAAAGCACCTGGGGAAGAACAATGGGTACCAAGGTATCCAAGATCATACCCATACTGCTGTTTAGAGTGCAAGCACCCAAATTAACTTATTTATCACTTCTCTTTATTTGCTGGATGCCAGGATAGGTCTGAAGTAGTCCATGTAATGGTTAGGAAGAACAAAACAAAGGATGCCTGTCATTTGGCTTGGCTTTATGCACGCATTCTTTCTAGGATGGAATTTTCCCAAAGGATCTGAAGGTTGCACAGAGGTGGCCTGTCATTCCTCCAGGGGACACGCTCTACAGCCCAGCCTACAGCCACTTCCTAGTGCAGAGTGGAGTCATGCCCGACTTCAGTCCCATGCTAAGATCTGTGCTTGGCTGAGAACAGACACCGTAAAGCGTGTCTGGAAATCCACATATGGTCCTGAAACTCTGCTTAGGGACCTACTTTAGACATTCATGTCCTTTCATGGCCTTGAGCATCAGAATTTGATTATATTTATCTATATTGAGATTACTACTGTTCCCCAAAACCTCCCCACAGAAAACTTCAAACTAAGTCTCCTCCTCATTCCCTTCAAAAATAAGACTGTTAAAAGCATCTGTTTACCTTGTTTGCAACTGCATTGACATTGGGCCTTGCATCATAGATGGTCAGTTTGGAGATCTGCCCGTTGGCCTCCCTGATGATATCAAGGTATCTTTCATCATCTTTATTCCGCTTGCCACTCATTCCAACCAGGGGCTGACTGCAGCGCATGATTACAGCTTGGGTCTCCGGATGAATCCAGGAGAGAACCTGGGCACATGGCAAACACACAGCAGAAGAAATGCATTTAAGTAAAAAAATCCTAGCTTAAAACTTAAAGCTACATTCTTTAAAATACAGTATAAAAATTAACATTGTTTTTTTATTTCTTCAAAGTACAATCCCTTGACATCTCAACTGCTTTTAGTCTCATACAATTTAATAATAATCTTCAAAAGAGTTCTCTTACATATTTAATGCTTACTGAAATCATACTTATCTATATAATCCAATGTATTTTAATATTTTTCTACAAGTCTTAGGTTACACAAATAATGCTGAAAAGTAAAACTAGAAACAAACACAGCAATCTCTGCTGAAACTAAGAAACAATTCAGGAGAATGAACTCATTGTAGAAACGGTGACCAAGATGTCCCAATTCTACGAGAACAACTTTTCCCTTTTTTTTTGATAAAGTTGGGAAGTTGAACCTTTCTGCAGTATCGTGAATGTTTTCTTGTCTCTATAAAGCACATCTTGTTCCTCAGCCCTCTTTACAAAGAGGAGGCACGGGAGGAAAGCACATGCTGTCTTTGTTGTTCTGAACCAGAGAGGACTTGCCACAAAAGACAGTGAGCTGCCCAGGGAACAGGTGCAGTGCCAGAGATTAAAGATAAGCAAGAAACCCAAGAAGCAGGCAAAAAATGCGAATTCGTTGTTGAAAAATATTAAGAAACAGAATTCTCACCCACTCTGAAAGTTGTGGGTTACAGACTGAAAAAAATCATAGTTCAAACAAAAAACCCCCCAAAATCCAATCTTCAGAAAGTGTTCATTCCTGAAACACACCCCGAGGTGTAGATCAGAAACAAGATCTGCCAGTGTGTGGGGGGGTGAGGATGAGTGGCTATTTCCTGACAAGAATGCAATTACTATTTAAAATTACTATTTTAATGATTTTATTTTATTATATTATTATAATTTTATTTTAAAATTACTATTACCAAGGAAATTACTCTCACTGTACAGGCATGCCAAAAGGCCTGTCATGAATTTTGAGTTGACAGGGATGACACAGCTAGGTTATTAGAACTATATGCACAGGCTGTACATTACACATATGTATTCTATGCACATTACATATTATACAGATATATGTGTGTGTATATATATAGTAAATTCATAATTATAGGCCTAGTCTGTCAGCAATATCACATCTAATAAATATTTATCATACTGAGCTGGGCATCTGTTTGAAACTGAGATTCAAGGCAGCTTCCCAATACTGTCTAAGAATCCAGCACATCTTCCAAGTTTGCCAACGGGAAATACCAGTTAAAACAAGTATTGGGATAGAAATTACTCTTTTCTGTAGTGCTATAAAGAGCTGATACATAAAAATTCTCTTACCTCATAGAATTTTCATTACAGAAACATACTCAGGAAGTCAAATGGGTTTATCTTAAAATTCTACAGACTAAAAAGCCCAAGAATTCACTAAAGAGACTATGCATGAGGTCTTATTTTAGGACTAACCAGTGGAACTATGTTTAAATACCATGTGGTTTGCTTGTAGGACAACATTTGTGATCACTTTTCATGGGCATCCAGCAACAGCAACCAGTGCACATGGCAGTGTAAGGCTCATTCTTCATCAAAGGAAACTGCACTGCTGGCCATTGTTACTGGGCAAGTCAAACTAAAACCGATGAAGCTGTCATGGGTGATTGTTGTGGGGGAAAAACAGAAAAATGGCTTGGCCAAGACACCAGTTTCAAGCAGTGAAAACCACCAGCCAATCAAAACTATTTTGCCATAATCATTTCCAAAAAAAGCATCCTCTGCGTCGTGTTCAGCGAGAAGTTGTTTGGATGCAACTTAAGCTAGCTTAAAGCTAGCTACACCACCAGGCAAGTTCCATCACCTCAGACTCACCGGGATTCGATTTCGGGACCTAAAGGCAGCAACTTTCTTGAGCTCGTCGTCCGTTGCGTGGTAGGGCACGACCAGGAGCGCTGGGTACGTGTCACACAGCCCGTAATGCTCGTTAATGAAAGTCACTCGCCACCGGCCGTTGGGCAGCCCCTGCAACGGAACACGAAGTTATTCAATGTATTTCTGGCTGAACAAACAATCATTCTGCTCTTGAATTTTACATGACATTATGGCCACATGGTGGCAACAACCTACCAATTTAACTAAGTACTGTTTCAAAACAATAGAAGCGAAAAAGATTACAAGACCACACAAACCAGCTCACTGCAGATGGATTCACAACCCTAAACAGCTGCAGAGCCATCTCATACCCTTATGGACACAGTTCCAGCCTTACAGTAAGTTGCAATGACTGAAATTAGGAGATGTATTTCTTTAACTGAGGGATTGGGGAAAGAAAATTACCTTCTCTCCTTCACTAAAGCTCTGCCTTTCCACCTTCCCTGGTGAAGAGAAACTGTGGGGAAGGAAGTCTCACTATAACCTTTCTTCCCTGTAGCCTGATACTACCTTCACATTAAAAATAAGATTCAAGGTAACTTTCTTATTGAGAAAGAACAACTCCTAGTTGCACTCTGCTCAGTAAGGCCTTTCCAAGAAGCTGAGAAATACTGATAAGTCCTCCACACAAGCACACAGTGGGGTTTGTGTGGATGTTTGTATTTTACCTTTTTTGGGCTTTAGGCTTCTAAACCATAAACCAAAAAACTATGGAGGGAAAAAAAAACTAAAGAAGTTCTTATTGTTTGCTATTTAATTTTTTTTAATGTCATACTTAAATCAAATTATCTAACGGACATATTAAAATGAAATATCATCCTCTTTCATTGACATTTTTCCAAGATCACCTAGAGAGCAAGGAAGAATACTGATAGACGTCCGTAATTTCTGTAAAGCAATGCTCTTTCTAAAACAAGCTGCTTTTTTTTTCCCCCACTTCGTTTCAGGAAGAAGAACAAATCCAATTTATGTTTAGGACACTATAGTTACATATTTGGCACATTCTCCCCACCCCGTGTTCAATTAGCAGTGGCACATTTTAAGAGTCATCAGTAACTTCCTTCAAAGAGCAAAGACTACCTTCCTGTGACATTCTAGGTTTTTTTAAAGGTTCAAGTGTTTTATTTCTTTACTTTTTTTCAAGCTGAAATTCCATCCTCTCCCAACAGCTGATAAGAGAAATGTACAAACAGTAATTCCTCTATGCAAGCTGGGAGATGTGAAAGCACCAGGCAATGGCAACAGCAATAACTCACCTGCCTCCTGTATTCAGACATCGGGTTGTACACCATCCATCCATTTTCAGAAAACTTTTCTTCATTTAGAAAGGCAAAAAAAAGCTGTAAGATGTAAAAGAAGCTTATTACACCAAACCCTGACTGCAAATGGCAAATGTGAGGGCTCATCATCAGTTATACCCTAATGCTTGCCACCAAATAGGACTGAATGCTCCATGCCAGCCCCACTATCTCCATTTTTATCTGCAAGATTATAAAGCAAAGAGCAACAAGTAACAAAAAATGCAGATTTGGTAATGAAAATAATGAAAATATGACACCAGTTATGAGGTGACAAAAAGAATAGAAATTATAAAGCTTAACCAGCTGGATTTTTTCTTTTTTATTGTCAGGAGGTTGAAATGTTTTAGAATGGTTTATTTTCCATATTTCACATTATCACTAAATAAACCACTGTCTTCTCACCAAATTTGTCTAATAGGCACAGCTCCAGTTACTACATACAGTATTAGATGCTAAATTCAAAGTGTAAAAGGGTTTTAATTGCTATTCATTGCCATTAGGAAGCAGCTGCCTTTCTGCATCCCCTCCCCAACTGATCCATACTAAGAGAAATCCCAACTACTGAAAAACTCCATGAAAGTGAAAAAGTTGCCTCTGAAAATGAAATTATTAGCTGCTTACACTACTTCCTTTTCACTTGCTTTGTTGCTCGCTCTCACAATTGATTTATACAGCACAGCAGCCTCACTCAGCATTCCAGCAATTCCTCATACCTTTTATCTTCCTCCTCCTTCCAACAAATTCCAAGTGGGCTGTATTACCTAACCAATCCCCCTCTCCTCCCTTGGTTTGTTTCCATAGTTTAGGATGAAAGCAAAAGTAATGTTTATTTTAAGAATCTCCCTCATTGAGAAAATTGATTTTGGTGGCCTACAAATTCTTCAGATGCCAAAAACAAGCATGAAACAAAGTTGTTTCAAACAAAAAAAAAAAAAAGAAAACACAGAAGAGAATGTGTTGTCCTGAGCTAACTGAGCAACAGCAGCCAGAGCAGAAACACTCCAGAGCCCATCATAGCTCATCTGTAACAAAACAGCTGAAAGTCTCCCAGCTATTCAAAAACATTAAAAGGAGAAACTGAATGCTAAACTGAACATCCACATCTGCATTTTCACAGGTGCAGACCGGAACTGAGTAGAAATGCAGAAAACCCAGTAAGCAAGAAAAAAATTTGTGGTCTAAAGTGCCGTGATTCTGCCTACAAAAGTCCAGAGGAAAGGCAATGCTTCAAACCTGCACCACCACCCCCGTGGAGGAGGCTTTGGATCTCAGGAAGGGTCCAGGCAATTCTGCTCAGCCCAACACATCACACTGCTTTAAACACTGAGCAGCTCGTATCAAAACACAAAACTGAATCCCCCTCAAAAGGAAAAGTTTTTTCCTCACGTAGTTCAAGTAAACAAATATTTTAAAAGGATGTTACTGCTCACTCAAGATGCTTTATCTCACTAGATTTACAAACCAGAATTTTAAATTAAAATCACTATTTTAGAGCAAGTGCACTCACTGGCAAGTTTGCAGAAGTAAACAGTGCATTCCCTGGTTTTGTTTTCTGAATGTCTTTACCATTTTTAAAGGGGTAGAACTTCAGTGCAAGTAAACATTACAAATTCTTTTGACTAAGTAAACTGCTATCAGAGCTACGGAGGGAGAGAAGTGGTGGACATCTACTCTATCACAAAAAAACCCCGTTCCATTAAAAGATGCAAGTATCAAAAGTTAAGCAAAAAAACTGGAAAAGGTTGTTTAATTGGAAACAAGGAATACAGCAAAGTGGGACTATCACTATCTGAAGCCGTAGATGCAACTGATTTACTGAACTATTAATAAACAGCTACACACCAAGAACCATCCCTTCCTCCCAAAGGAATTTGCTATGTCCCAAAGAGCAACTATGCTAAGAATTCACCAAGGAACCAGAGACAAAGGAGAATCTTACAACAGTAGGAAACAGAAACACTGGAATCCTACCAGGTCACTTAAAAGATATCTTGAAGGCAGGATTAAGTTTTTTATTTAAGTTTCTACTTACTCCAAGTTTCCTTGTGAGAACAAAAAAATTACCCATCTGAAGCCCTGGTAAGTAAAACTCATGAGTTTCTTTCAGTGCACTGTGATAGCTGTTACATAGAACATTTTGACAAAAAAAAAAAGGTATTGTTCCAAACTAAAATAAATGGCAGATATGCTGCTCACCCACAAAAAATAAAATCCACAAGACATCAGAGGGAAAAGTGCATTTTGTTTTCACCTTTTAAAAACCAGGGTTAAATTTATTATGCATGAGGGGATGGATTGAATCCCTTCTGAAAGAACAATGTCCCACTATGTACAGCATAATTCATTTAAAACGCTTAGCTACAGCAGCTTTACCACATCTGCTACAAAAGCTTTCAGTCACACAGCCCACAACTATTTAAGTGGACAATTATGCTTCATCAGTTTTGTTGACATTCCAGGTAGTACAAATTCTTCCTATGTTGCTCAATAAAAAGAAATTCATTTGTAGAATGGATCAACCAGCAAAAACCTGACGTCTGACAAATCACGGAACACTACAACGAATGCAAAGGCGTATGGAGCAAAATTTGGACTCAGATTTTTATGTGAACAATTCAGAGAAAACTCCTGCATTATACTACTCAAGAACAGTATTTTAAAATGACCACTCTCTAAAATCCTGAAGACTAAAAATTATTTTTCTTCTGTTAGCATTGACTAAATTATAGCAAAAGGTTTATACACACACATTTGTATGTGCACCATCATGTACAGACTGCACAGTTAATCTGGTGACTACTGAAATTCTTACTTGCTGTACCAAAAGATTAAAGACCTGAATTCTGTCCCCACCACCCCCAATAGCTTCTCACATAAGACCTGAAACACTCTGTGAATATGGCCTGAGCTTTAGTCCAGCCTAACTGCTGGAGTCTAAAATACAGTAATATCCCCACCCTACCTTAGGCCCATCTCTCCCAACAAAATACACAATTATTGCTGTGTTATGTTGTCGTTAAAACAGAGTAGGAGATACACGAATGCAATATCCTACATACATTTATACTCCATTCATATAGTTCTATTTAATTTCTAACTACAGTTTAACTTGACTGTAACAAGCTACCGACATTTATAACCATTTAAATATAAGAATCATATACTTAACATAAGACATATGCTTGGATACAGCTGCATTTTATGACCTGTGTCAGTACAAGCCACATTTAGCACGTTTGGACATTACTCTTTTTTGTTCAAAACAAAATGTGATAATGAGCAAAACGAAGTAATTACTGAATAACATTCTTTGTTGAATTGGGCATTTTATTATTCTAATGCAGCCAAACTGATAAACCACGTTATAGTGAACAAGTAAAGGTGATAAATACATATTTAGATCCCAGAAGGTTTTGCTGTAGTTCAGGTTAGCTTCACATCTGCACTAATGACCCAGATATTTCCACTTTTATCCTGAATAACCCAAGATTACAGATTAAATGCAGTGTGTTTGTACATTTATGTCTTGATTAACTCAACACTGCTGAAGCTTTCACCTCACAGTGCATGAAATCTGAATGCAATTCTATAGTGCAGCACACAAATGGAACAGAAATAAATGGGAAGGAGAAATGATGCCATTCATGGTGTAATATGCATAGGTTCTCTTTATCACTTGATGTAAGATTTGAGAGGTGCTATCTTAGTAAAATTACATGGCTTAGCTTTTTGTGGATACAGCTCCTTCACACTGGAGCCCCTCACACACACACACTTTCATGTGGGGATGAAAGCAGGGAGGTCACTCCACTGCCCACAGGCACTGAGTACAGCCCAGCTGGGTGTGTATTTATATCCTTCAGATGCAGAGGGCAGAGGAAGGTCGGAGAACGACACGAGCAGCTCTCAGAATCGCGCGGCCCCGCAAGGCAGAAAAGCCCTGCCAGCCTCTCTCAGTGCACCATTATTCACCCGGGAAAGCCTTGCAAATACCAGAATAATAAAAGGCTGGCCAGTTCTGTGCCTTCTTCACACATCTTCCCTTCACATCTGTGCCACATCCCTGCTAGATCCTCCTTGTCCCCAAACAATACTTCAGGTACTCAGAGTCTCCGCCCTGACCTCCACTCATTTTTTCTTCCCTCCACACACAACATTCCATTCCCTTCTCTCATTGCTAATCCTGCCTCTCCAAGAAAAAGCTCTTCTCTGCAGCTCCTGCTCACACAGTCTATCTTCCCAGGAATTAAACCAACTGCAGCTTCATCATATGTGTCCAGATTTAAGTGGAAATTAAAAAAAAAATTAAAATCTACATACGAGAGATATTCAGGTTCAGAAGAATATTGCAGTAAAATAGAAGTGTGTTTAATTGTGGGTTATTTGAGATCATAAATAGGTTTTCCAAAATCAAGAACATATAATCAAAAAGCAGAACTATGGTTTGTACAGGTGCACCTGAGACAACTCCACATTAGTTTGGTTGGATACTAAGGACAAACAGCAGCACAAGTTTCAGGCAGGCCACCTGCTCAACACATCAGTGTTTCAGGCAGCAAGCCTGAGCTAGCATCCCTCCTCTCAGCACTGCGACTGGCTAGCTGAAAGCTACTTAAAACACACATTTACCTCAAGTCATACTGGTTATTTGTTTTATCTCACATCTTGAGTTCAAGGTAGGATAATCTGCAGTCACTTCCAATGCACTGATCATATCTGTTCTAAGTTTGATGGAGATTAATACTACATGTCTGATGGAAGCCCATCAATTCTGATCAGTCTATCAACTAATTAAAAATCAGTTTCAAGTTCTTTTCAGCCACCATGGGAAATAGAAAGAAGAAATCAAAGAAAATATTTAACAATAAGAAATCAAGTATAGTAAATGACCACTCAGAACACTTACGGGGTGCAAAGTTTGTGACTTTTCAATACCTGTAGCTGAGAAAACCAAGCAAGGCTCGCCATACAACAGCTAAGATTTTTGCAAAACCAAATTAAAGCCCCTGCACAAAACGGAAGTAGGGATTTCATTGCAGATCCACAGTCTAAAAGCAGATAACCATTGCTTCACTTGAACCTGAAGGCTACTACACTTCAAAAAAAATCTTTCAAATCTTGTAACATTTTTGGTAAGCTATTTTTTATGCTTCACTGTGCAAATAATTGTTTACCTCCTTGCAGGTGTCAACCCACAATTTCAAAACAGTCTCTTTTTTTAAGCCTCCTACAGACAGAGTGCTTGTCTTTAACATTTAATTTATCCTTACCCTTTTGTCCACAAAAATAATATGCAATACACTGGTTGCTCAAAACACAACATAGTTCTGTGAGATAAAGGAGAAAGCAGCTGCAATCTGACAATTACAGTTCAGCAAGCAGTCTATTTAGCAGTATAAATATAATGTACATTTATAAATATCAGTATAAATACAATAGTTACATGTTTACCCTTTATGGAATCACAGCACATAAATACATGTTATACTTGTACATGAATATATAATGTAGACACAATTTATTAACTATTTGACCAATCTTTATGCATTGCAAAAGCAGCAAAACTAGAACAAGAACATGCCACACACCTGTGAAGAAAATCAATTGCTTTTTCTATTTCTAACTCACTGGTGTATGCTTTTTATGTATTATAAATTATTAAGTTTTTACTCACTGTAAAGGCTGACAATTTCTCAGTGTATTAAAAAATAAATGTATCATTATCCTTGCCACTATTAATGGCATTTAGCATACTATTACTACAACCTAGCCAATTACATCTTACCTGTTCACCTAAAAGCTAAGGTCAGGCATTGTAGTGCTGGTGTAACTGCCCTCTGATCCTTTGTGAACATGGTCACCTCACACCACTGCTGCCCTGGCTCTGACTGCCATGGGGAATGAAGCCTCAAGTCAAGGGGTTCTTTGCAAACTCAGGTGCTCTGTCAGACAGGCCCCTTCGCCAGCCTCACTCCATCTAAAGTCATCTTTGTAGATCCAACAGCAACACTGGCATGAGCTGACCCTCAGACATTTTAAATTACCAGGATAAGCAGTGGCATGAGGGGCAGGCGAAGTCAGCCAGCAGAGCCACCAGAGTCTCATCAGAATGGGCATTCCCACAGACCTACTGGGGTTGGGAATAAACATGGACTGTGCAGATATCGAGGTGCTGAACAATCTTATAAAAATGATGATGTGTAGTTTCCTGGTAAGAAGTGAAGGAAGTGAAGCAGCTGCTATGTAGAAACTGAACTACAGAGCCCAAATATATCTCATCTTTTGTGGTGTACTAAAATATCTCATTTGGGGGGGTTTGGCTATTTTTGTTTTATTTTTTCAAACTTTATAAAAAACCACTTTCAGCAACATTTTTCTTTCAATTAGCACAAGTTTGCAAACGCAACAGAGGATTAGCAACAGGAGCTGTTTGCTCCCCTCAGCTATGCTCTCAGTCGGATGAGCTACCAGATTTTACTTCATGTTACTGATTCAAGGATATCTGAACCCAACCTGTGCTCAAACTGGAGACAAACAAGAATTAGCTTCTGCAAGCAAGCACAAAGGACTACGCTGAGGCAGAGAGGAACAGTTGTGAACAGGCCTGTGATTTATTATAGGCTCTCAAACGCTGCTGTTGGGATGGTGATGGAGACAAATCTTGAAACCAGTAAGTAGACTCCACTCAGAAATCATCTTTTGGGTTTTATTTACCATCCATTTGTATGAGAATGGTACAGCATGAATAAAATAGAAGCAAGGCATCTCTATCAGTTCCTGTTTAGGACTGGCTCTCAGGATATAGTTCCACTACAGCTGAAAACCAATCATATAAAAATCTGATATAAAATACAAAAATACAGATAAAAATCAGGACAGTAAAGCTTTAGAACTTTGTTGTCCTGATGAGACCTTCTTTCCACTGCAGAGCTGTACAAGCATCAGTGCTGCTGAACCAGCTAAACATCAAGGATGCAGTTCCACAAGATGGTCTGAGCTAAACTAACATTTTAATATTGCTAAAACCTGGACACCTCCCTCTTTTCTCTCCTGCCTGCTCCCTGTTCCACTCACATGTCCACTCTTGCACTGGTTCTGATGCGTACTGATCTCAAACCAAGTCTCCCCAAATTACTAAAAGCAGCACAAGACTAACCAGAATGTTTTGTGCTGGATAAGCGAGTTACACTGGCTTACTTAGTGATTATAGAAATACCAGTTTGGTATTAGAAGAATTATCAACCACACGACTCGAAGGTAGAGAGGAGACCAGAGAAGAACAAGAGCTCAGGATTTGAGTAGCAGAGGGCTTCCATCTCCACCAGCTGTCATGGGGAACTACAGCACTTTCTTTGTAGAACATCTCCCTGAGCGAGCTGGCTACATGGCCAGTGTCAGAGAGCACTCCAAGGGGAAAGCAGGCATGCACAGCCCAGACACACTGTGCCACCTTGTTCTAAACCAGCCACTGAGGAGCAGTGCCATCATCCCTCCCCATTCACATCCACACAGAGATGCCTTGACCCTACTCTCGCTTTGGACTAAGAAGACAGGAAATAACTCAGGGTAAAGCTTTTATTTTTATCTCCTCGTTTAACTTTCGTTCCTTTCAGTTCCCTATCTGGTTCATAATGCAGCCTCAAACTCATGCATGAAAAAGCAAGGCAGGAATGGAAAACCAGGCAGAAACACTCACCTTTGGCAGGATCAGTTTAAACTGCTTGCCAAAATACAATGAAAGCACACCAAAAAAAATCACACACTTGCTTCGCTCATGTTAAAGGGCTCATCCACACTGTGACATTAGAAAATAAGGACAGCTGCAACTTCAGATGTAACACAAGCTCACTTTATTTCCCTCCAAAGTAGTCCTGATTTCTAATGGGTATACCCTGCTTCAGACACAGCTATGAGACAAAGTAGAGCCACTCGCCCTCCACACTGTCACTATCTTCTGTGCTTTACTGAATCCGAGGGCCACATTACTGCTGCCTCAACCAAGACTTTTTCTATTAAGCTTAACTTCTGACAGTAAGTGGCCTTCACACAGGCCATATAATGATGAGCTTCACTAGGCTCAACAGGTCCAGCAAATAAAGCAGGAAGTGGACAACTCCACACATTACTCACTGCCATCACTAGACAGGATCTCCGGGTCTTTTTGGATGACAAAACCTAATACAAGTACACATCTCATCACCAAGTTATTCACACGCCGTAGTTGGATTATCCCACAAGGCACTCTCCTAAGTCAGTTACAACTTGATTTGCCCATATTCACTACATACAATCATCAAAAAAAAAAATTCTTCAGCATGAGAATGTGGATGAGATTGCATGGGCATGAAGGAATCTACAATGCAGGAAATATTCAACAATACACTTGACTGTGCCCTGGATAACCCAATCTACAATCCTCTTGCAACAGAAGCCAGGACCCCATGATGTCTAGAAGCCACTTTTGACCTGAACCTCTCCATAACTTGATATTTCCACATACAGCTTCTTCTTTTCCATCATACTTTCAAAGTCCACATATCCTGTCATGCTTTCAATCATTCTCTATTTCAAAATGGATAAAATGTCAGCAGTAGAATTAGATATATTCACTTCTTTAACAACCATCTTTGTTACTACAGCTCCTCACACCTACCCAAATGTAGAAATCCGTTTAATTTCTGAGGGCCTATTCATCAACAATACAAAATGTTCTAAGCAAAAGCATTTTCCCTTCTGCTTTCACTCCACAGTTTGCATACAGAATGAAAATTTATGCAAAGAAGTTTTAAAGAATTAAATGTTTATAGAGTCCAGCCCATTGACTGACACATATATTCACAGAAAGAAATAAGATTCTTCCTGCAGCCTTGTATACTCAACAATTCTTTGAATTCAGAGGAGAACCTTCCAATGCTTTGTAAACAGTACTCTTATACAATTATCCTAAATTAAAGTGTAATGAAGGAATGAAGTGTAAATTGAATATTACAATGGACAAAATAAAGCATTTACTAAAGAGATGTCAAATGACTCACACCAAGGACAGTGCACAGATTTCAAAGAAATGGAAGATAATGATTAGCTTCTATCATTGTTGCTCAATTCCTTCCATAAGATGCCTTTTAAACCTGAAATAAATCTGTGCAAATTGATAAATGTATTCCTGTTATATTTTTCATTAGTTTCATCAATAAAACAAGTATTGTCTTACTGTATCTTCTTCTCCTGAAGTAAAACCCTTGGTGATTCATATTTATCATTGCCTTGCAGACTGCCTGATTGATTAATGTTTTCAAGAAATCAAGTAAGGCATGTATTCCCTATATTCCCAAATTAGGGAGGATAACTTGCAGTTTCTAAGCAATGAAATCTGTATGGTGCAGAAGTGCTCAGTAGTGTATCTGGAGCACATCCATGATTTTACAAAATATATAGATTTAAGTGTTGTAAATATACAAAATAAAAGCTGCTGGGTAGTTTATGCTAACCCCAGATTCTGTGGTTGTACTTTTTAAGCAGCCATGATGTAGCCATTACTAGGTCAAATAGGTAAAGTTAATTGGCAAGAACTCTGCATTAATACAACTCAGCAGTAGAAATGATGTAACTTACCAAGTTATGTGACTGGGGAAAAGCATATTTTGTGAGGACTTCAAATATATCTCTTCTACTGTGCCCTTCTTGTTTTAATGCAAACCGTAAATTCCTCATATCCTAAAACAAAGCCATTATCTGTTAGGTGAACCAAAGCTGTAAGATGCTTCTCTCTGTACAAGTGCTATATTATACACTAAACATGATTTAGAATCTGCTTGTAACACGCCTCAAGCCCTTGTGAATGTTCAGTTTTATTTCTTATCCCATAAAATAGAATAGAGTGTAAGAATTGCACAAATAAAGCAGCACCGCGCTCTGTGTGCTACAAAGGCCACTCTGGCATGAAGCCATCAGAAACGGCTCTATTTGATTCACTAAAAAGTCTCAGCAGCTACTGAAAGTTTGCAGGATGGGAATTACTGTGTTTTCAAAAGAAACATTTGCCAATAATCTGTGTAGAATCCGTTGTTCTTATGTTCTCAACACTGGGGTCAAAAATAAGCAATCTGCACATTGACTGCTAAGAATCAAATGTGCACACACTCGATTAATGAATCTGGTAAAGGACCCTGAATTATCCACTGGGAACTCCCCTATGACCAAATTGTCATGGTGACAATATTTTGTAAGACTACAGATTTTTTTACATAAACTTTTCACTGGCTTCATAGTTTACAAAGACCCTGTCTGATGTGTTCTTCAAAGATATCAGAATTATTAAAAATATTCCTTTTAGAACAAATGAAATAACAAAGCGTTGCAGGAACAATGCCCTAAAATACAACTACTGTGCAAAACCTTGTCAATTAGTGATTTGGAAAGCAAGCCAATACCTCTCCTTGAATGCAGAGAGGACAGTTAAATAGCCCTTTATACAAAAGGTATTTCCCTGTCCAGTTTCAAAAAGCTCTTTTTAAATTCAGCTGTAAGCATGTACTTTTTTCTTCCTAAAATAGGTAATCAGCGAGGAAAAAACCCTCTAGATTTCCTACTGAATTATTGGAAAGTCTTACTTTACAGGTTATATCTAATCCATAAGAGTTCTCTCCTCTGCTTGAAGCTCCTCCCATTTTTTCAATCCTTGAAATTACTCCCAATGGAACATTCAATATCACAACTGGATCCTGCAAGAAAAGTTTGAGTAAGGAAAAGATTAATATGAAAAGAAGACTCAAGCAAAATGTTCTTATGCATTCCAGAATAGAAAGCAGACATGAAATACATACAGGAAACAAAAGCATGTTTCTGCCTTGGAGTCTCCCAACATGTTATGAAGTCTGTACAGTCACTCTACAGCCTTGAGCATCATCCAGTTTAACATGCTACAAAAATACTTCATGCCTTGTTCAATTTGCAGGGAAAGAGGTGGCAACACCCTAAGAGATACCTTCTGCTACATACTGATTGCCCCTGCTTGCTAATATTGCTTTATTGATATACAGCATAAAGTAGAATTAAATGAATAAAAGATATTACTAGTACAGTTAGCTAAAACCAGAAAGACCTCAGTTCAATAATCCCAAATCCTTATTTTTTTTAAAAAAACCCGTATTATGAAACGGAGCACAAGCACATTTTATTCTTTTCCATGTCACTGCTTATCAAACACATTACCACTCCCCCCACCCACATAAGGTTCTATTGATCAAAGTATTTTTCTTCTCTAACAGGAAGGACAATCAAAGTCTTGGTTTACTGACAGCCATTTTAAGACTTACTGCACATCATTAGTTGCTGCCCTTGATCTATCACAGATTAAGTGTAAAGGGAACAGCTATCAAAAAACCTCTGACAGACAAGATAAAGGTATCAGTTCAGTGTAAGTGATTAAACTGTAATTTTACCAGGCAAAAATCACACTTTTACAACACATTTAACTTTAAAGAACTTCTGTTTTAATGCAGATTTCTCAGTGGCACAAAGGCAATTACTATTTAGTCATTAAAGAATTGAGATATGGTTATTACAAACATTACAGACCATTTCAAGCAAAAAGCCTCCCATGCAATTCCACAAGCATATGTGTGCCAAAACTAAAACAAATGAACTGGCCACAAAATAAATCAAAGGCAGTGGGGGTGAACGGAAGGGAGTTTAAAGCCAACTCATCCCATGAAGCAACTGTGGCATATTACTCACATTTTCCACACTTCTTAGGTACAGCCTGTAGTTTGTGATGTACACTCTTCCTTTAACGGGGCCATTAAATGGACACATATAAATAACATCCTTGTCTGTAAGAAATGTAGTATTTCTTAAAAGATTGTGAAAAGACAAAATGAGAGCTAAGGACAGTATCACTTAAGTAGCAGTAAAATAAAATGAGAGCTATACTCATAAGAGCCACTCAGAAGTGAATGAATTTAGAAAGTAATACATCTGAGTTTTATCTACTTGAATTATTAAGAAAATGTGAAAGACTCATATACAAAACTTTTCCAAATTAAGTGCACAGATTTCAGAAGCCTTTCCTAGTTATATTTGTGTTTTCTTTCTCAGCACTACACAGGAGAGGGCAGGACATAGAACAGGGAGTACTGTGATTACTGTATCGTAGTCTATTCACCATCCCAGAACAAATACATTGTTGATACTATTACACCATTCTGTAAACAATTCTCTACTGAAGTAGTAGTTTAGGTCGTAGAGTGTTTAGGGAACTCACCATGCTGCAGAGAAACATTACATTTCAATTTGAGGCAATCAAACAGAGCAGAGCCATCAGCAGTGCATGGACAGTAACAGAACAAATATTAACACATACCACTCAAAAAGAAGATTTAAGTGAAGCAATGCAATCAGAATCACAGAATCATTCAGGCTGGAAAAGACCTCTCAGATCATTGAGTCCAACCATGACATTAAAGACTTCCAGTTATTTCTTCCTGTCCACTCATTTCTTTAGCCCAATCTTTCTTTTTTGCCTTCCACAAAAAGTGCCTATTTCAGTGCAGTGCCCCAAAGCACAGACAATTTTCATAAGGATCACATCACACATCCATCCTAGTCCCACACCCTCTCCCTCACACCTTCTTTATTAAAAACAAAACTACTTCCTCTGAATCACCACTTTGCTTTCAACTGAGCCAATCTTGTTTACAAATCCACCCAACAAATCTGGGCATAGGGGAAGAGAAGCTGCACAAGCAAAAGACAGACCCCAACAAAGACTTCCATTTCAGGAAGAGTCTCCTATCAAGAAAGGAAAACTACACAATACATTCATCTCCCTTATGCTACTGCATTTCTGTACATAAAGGCCCACAAGAGCAGAGAAGCCCTGTTCATGCCCTGCTGTGTCAAGGAAGCCTAAGATGGTACTTTGGGAATCCACATTTAGGCTTAGATTCCACACTACTCTACAAGGTATCAATGCATACTGGGTGGCACATAGAATTCTCTTGACTTCAGAAAGCTTGGAGGAGCTCTCATCACTCAACATGTGCTACTTAATCCATAGATACAATTATAACATGACTTGCAATTTCTTTCTATTGGAAGATCTGCCATGTGAGGAAACCAAGATTTTAAAGACTTAAAAAGTTATTTGTGGTAAGTGATAAAAAGTCCCTTTCACAATTTCTTTGAAAAATTCATTACATTCAAGCACGACTTACCTTTGCCCCCAGCCCAAACCAGTCCAAACTACAAACCAATTCAGTAAGATACAAGTGTCTGCCAGACTGCTGAACATCACTGCATCAGGCAGCCACGAAGCTTCATACCTGTAACCCTGGTCTCTCCTGGAAGACGAGGTATTTCTTCATTTTGTTCCCAGTTAGTTCCATCTTCTAGAGTCTAAAGAGAAGCACAACAGCACATCACAGTTTATTTACAATTTCAAGCTCCAGATTAAAAATAAAAACCCCCAAACTTAAAGGTAATTCCTGCATGGGAAAGAACGGGTCTTGCCAAAGTAGGAATTCACAGACTGAACCAAAACAGGAACACACACCACTATCTTAAAATGCAACTATGAAACATTTAAAGGTTGAAGAGATCTGAAACATAAGCAGGTTTTAGTCTTTCTCCTAAAAGAATAGTCAGTTACATTTGTATTAAATTGGAATTAAACCTCTATACTCTAAGTTGCCTGGAAGTTTTCTGCATTTAATTTTCCAAGTACACTGGGCTTGGAAGAACAAATCAACTGAAATTACTTAAGCAATGTACTCACAACTATCACACACAATCTACTCATTTGTGACTTTCCCACATTCAGTAGTTTCTGTTTTCTTGCACCCAGGTTACATTTTCTTCAGCTGCACAGCATTAGAAAGCAGAGGGGGGTGACATTTAGATTGTTTTAATGTATTTTTCACTGCAGATGAACATCTTAAAACTGAGCCAGACAAACATAACAAGATATAACTCAGCAATTGCAATACAGAATCTTTCTAAGGCAACAAAGTGCCAAAAATTTTCAAGAATGCCACAGAGTATTTCAAGGTAGAAAGCGAGGATAAGAGTAAGTACATTAGTACTGATTTTAAGGAGGCTCTCATTAGCTGTGATAGAGAAAACTTTGCCCATCCACTCCAAAAGATATTTAAATCATCTCAGTTAACTGCATTAGAATTTTAGCAATAAAAATAAGTCTATACATTCAAGAAGCCATTTAAATACTTATTTTTCTAACCAAATATGCAAGACAATGGTCTTGGGAAACTGATGTGAAAAAATAAAAACATGAAAAAAGTCACACTCACCCGTTTGCTGGAGGAGTTCTCCAAGGAGTTTGAATTATATTTAGGTGCAGATGATGAGGCCATGCCGGGTATCTGACAAGTAAACACAAATTGGAGACTTAAACTTCCTCCTGAACTACAGACTATTTCCAGGAGAGATTTTAGACTTTTGAGGTCCACAGGGAGACATCAAGAACTTATAAGAATGTTTTGCAAGCTACTAGTAAGTCAAAAAATTACACAACGCCTCGTAATTGAAGGTTAGTATTCAAAAACATCCAAATCTAAAAAGAAATTCATTACTAGCTTTGCAATTGGGTCTTATTATAAGGAATATTCTGACTCAAACTCTGTATTGGAATTCAGATGTTGGAATACGAGTATTAGTTCAGTAAACAGACATTAGAGTGCTTGTTTTAAGTCACTGTATACACATATTATGAAATGCAACCTACTTGGAGTATCATTGCACAGCTCTCAAAGTCACAAGCACGTCAATACACTCAAGTGTTTCAAGTTCAAAAGACAAAACAAGAAAAAGGACTTCCACAGTACTTCTCCGTTTAAAAACAATCCTCCATTTCCTAACTGAAGCTTCAGTTACTACACCAAAAGAGTGTCCAGCCTGCTGGTCTGAACAACCTTCATGTTTTTAAAGGAAAAGGATTTTATTTATTTTTTAAATGGTATTAATTAAAAACAATCTCACACGACAGAGGATTCATTACCTTAATTTCCCAACACTGCACAAGAGAATTCTAGAAGTAATACTGGGAAAACACTTCCCTTTCACTACTCACACATCCTTCATCAACCCATCTGATATCACACAGCAGTCTTGAAGAGATTGTTTGTTTGGGAAAGCATTGGGGGGAGGACAATTACAGACTACACAATCTTTGTTTCTATTGCACAAATTTGTAGTCTTTAAAAAGCACTTTGTCTCCCCTCTCAACACTGGAAAGTTTGGCCAGATCTCTGCACCATGACAAACAGCCCATGCTCCTGTGTGACAGTGGGCTGACCGTGACACATGAAACTGCAAAAGGCAAAATGCTCTGACACCACTTTAACAGTACAGGAGTGTGTCTGTGCAGGAATAAAGTGAAAAACCACATCCTGAAGCTCTCCAGGTTTGTTACCCAACTCTTTCATATCTCATTAAGAACACAGGAAACTTGACATTGTGTTTGAAACTGTGATATTCAGTGATACAGCTTATCAGTAAAAAATCACATCCCTCCACAAAAAAACCCTAAAAAAATTTAAAAGTAACACATATTCAGTTGAAAAAATGAAGAAAAAAAGCTTTTGAATGCCACAGAGCCTGTGTCACCCTGTCTCACAGAAGTTATTTCTTCCCTTCTGGCTCTCCAGCTATCTCACATTTCTCCAAACACTGAAACAGGGGCCCTGAAATAATTTTAGTGCAATGCCAACAATTTAAATGAAAAGCTATTCGCAATCAAAACTAAATCACTGTCCTTTCAAACCACTCTCCACAGAAATACTGTTGCAACACTGGAGTCTTAAGAGTATTAAGAGAAGATATTTTCACAGCTTTTCCTTCCTTGAAATAGCTTACACACTATAAACTTAAGGTAGATTCAACTTTTGCCATATTGCTATGCCACCTTGTCAACATCCAATACTCGTTCAGATTACTTTTTCCTTAATTTACAGAAGTTTAAGGTTTTATAAAGATAAAAAGCATATTTACTCAGAAGGTTGTTTTAAAAACTTTTCCATATGAAGTGGCTTTTTTCATATTTTAAGTGAGAAAAAGGCACAGCAGCCCCAGTTTTTCTATGTCAGCAGAGACCAAGTAACTGGAGCTTTTAACTGGAGCTCACGTAAATTTAAATTAAGGCTGCACCAACCACAAGACAAGAGAGCACAAACAAGCCCTAGAAAAATGACTTTTAAAGGATGTGACAACCCTGAATAGATCAGCGCTGCAAAATGGAAATTCTGACTGCAGCAGGTACCGGCACACCAAGCTGGCTGTTGATCTTGCAGCCACAGCTACTCCAGCAGCAAAGCCACAGGAAGAGCTCAGCAGAGGCCACAGGAGCTCACCCAGGACCCTGGACACTCACCTCAGAGCCAGCCCACCGGCAAAGCTCAGAAAAACAGAAGCTTGTCTGGACACTCCTTATGCCTTCTAACAGCAGTGTACTCCTGCTGCTCACACAGGGAACAGCACCAAGTGTTCCAAAACCTTCCGTGTGCTCCTGTGCCTTCTGTATTATTTCCTCCCCTTACTGCACATCCACTAAGTTTGGGCTGAACAGCAGCATTACATGAGGTGAGTTAAGACTTGGAAATAATTCAGAACACTGACTATAATTCACACTCAGATGTGGAAAAGTTAAAAGAAATAGGCAGAGATCCTTTCAGGTTCTCAGAAAAAATTCTCTTTGAGGAACCTGACCATACAGCAGGACAGAGCTTCCCTTCCCTCCACGCTGCCACCCCCCCAGGCCACTTCAAGCAAACAAGATGTGTGTGTGCATGCAAATTTACTTTGCCTAAGATTCCCTCAACTCTCCATGAGATCCATTTCTTTAAACATACTTTACAGTGAGAATAAATTCATTATCTGACTTCAATTTCTATAGAAAACTTCACTGTAGAATTACAACCAACTACTCTTGTTTCATTTCCAACACTTTAATGATGCAAATTAGACTTATTCAGAGCTAATCAAGTTGAATAAATATGTAATGCAGATAAGGTGTTACCTGTCACAGTATTTTTTAAATCCATCAAACATTTTCACTAACATTAATGTGAGTTAATTTCATCAATATGCAAGTGGAAGAATTCTTCTAATGCTACAAAAATTTTGCATTGAAATCCATTCATACCTAAAAATTCCAAATACTAAAGAAGCATATTTATAACCACTCACATTTCCGTAAGTAAACTAGGTCCTAGTAATTAATTATGGAGCACTCATTAGACAGCATTTAGAACAGAGCCCACTTTTGGACCCCAGTACAAGGCAGGCATTGATAAATTGCAACAAGTTCAGCTGAGGTTCCCCGAGAGGACCAGAACGTGGAGCACCTGCCCTACAGTGAGAGGCTGAAGGAGCTGGGAATTGTTCAGCCTGAAGAAGAGACAGCTTCAGTGGGACCCCACAGCTGCCCACTGCTATCCTTGAGGTAGTTGCTGAGAAGGCAGAGCCAGGGTCTTCAAAGTGGTGAGTGACAAGATACAACAGAAATCAAAACAAAGTAGATTCCAGCCTGATTTCAGGGAAAAAGAACAACAAACCTCTTCTTTTGCACTGTAAGGCAGTCAGGCTGTGAAAACAGGCCCCAATGAGGTTGCAGTCTTCACCCTCAGAGGTTTCTAAGACCCAGCTGAATAGAGCTTTGAGCAACTAGGTCTGATCCTGCTTTGTGCAAGGGGTTGAACTGGAGGCCTCCTGAAGTCCCTACCAACCTGGATTATGCTATGCTTCTGTGATCTTCAGACAACAGACAAGACTAAGTTCTCATTAAAAGTACCCACCAAACAAGGACACACCCTTAAGGAAGTGGACTTCTCTACATCAAGAGAAAATAAGTTTTCAAAAACATTTAAAACGAACACAAAATATTTCCTTTTTTAATATTATTTTTTTCTGTCTAATTGTAGAAGCAGCTTCTGGCAGCCTCCCAAAGTAATATTGCCATGAACAATTCAAAGAACATATTCCACTATAGTCTTAAAATAGCTACAACTTTCTCATTATCACGGAGCAGCAGTAGTCCTTCCACACAGGGAGAAATCTTTCAAGTAGTTTTCCACTGCAAGCACATTTTATTCCCCAGTATCACTCATGTACTTCTACACTCGCACAAAAATTGATAACCATACAAAGCTCACACTTGTCAGCAGCTGAACAGAAAGAGAATTACTCTGCACATTAAAAACAAATCAGGTTTGTGATTTGTGTTATTCTGCAGTAACAAACAGTTGAACATTCAGTCCTGAATCAAGAACAGCAAGGAGACAAAGCAATTTTACTGGATTTAACTTGAGCTAATAAACAAAGCTTTGTTAAAGTTATCAGAACTAAATATAGTAACACTATCAAGAAATGGAGGCTCCAGTGATCTTATAATAACAATTAAACTACTTGGAATCTGTATTTTCATTAAACATGATATTTATACTTGTGCTTCCTAGGATTCATGGGAATGGAGACACACAGAGCAGTGTTTGAAAGGTATGCTGGTAGATTTTTCTTTGCTATAGTAACAACATACAGAGCAAGTATGAACATACTGCCTTGTGCTTCCCATAATAAAATTAAAAGCATAAAATACACAGTCCTAAAACCAAAGGCATGTCTGTCAGAACCACAACTGCACAGAAGAGATAATACATAATACGTAGGATTTCAGAAATAACATACAGAATAGAGCAGAACTCTAGGAATTTTTAAGACAATATCAAAGTTAAGATAGGACAACCATGAAGGAAAAAAAAAAGTATTTCACTCTATTAAGCAGAAGAGAACATAAATCCTTCACAAAATATATATGGAAAAGCAGCAGCCCTGAAGTGTCAAGCCAACAACAGCATCTGAGTTATCAGAGGCACCAAAATAAGCATCAGCATCTTTAACACGAGTAAATAGGTCTTTAATCTAATGAAGTCAAGAGTAGTCATTCATCTTACTAAAGGTTAATAAAATTTTAGGATAAGATATAAAGACATACAGGGGTACAAAATAAGTCACAAGAAAGATCTAAGGCAATGAAGGCAGTTTTCCAGACATCAGCTGTCCCTAACCAAACAGCATCAATCAAACAAAATGAAACACAGTGAGACAACAAAGCCACAACCAACTAATCAAGTCCACAGAAATAAATACATCTCTTTCAAGCTCATTTAACCAGTTATATTTCACAACAAGGAACTATACTCAGAAACAAAAATAAGGCAGCAGAAGTCTGCAAAGCTACAAGGCTACAAAAAAATAAGTAGCACAAAGCAGAGCATTCCAGTTTCAAAAAAGTTAAAATAAGCAAACAACTAAAACCCCACAGAAAATCGACACCAGAGAAATACTTGCTGATATGTATTTCCTAAGGATATAAACCCAACAACAATTTCCTGCAATAGTGAAAGATACCAATGCAGGGGGGATTTAGAAGCAAAACTCCTGGGGCTGGAAGGGACCTCTAGTCATCTGGTCCAATCCCCCTGCAATGAGCAGGGGCATCTTCAAGTAGATCAGGTTGCTCAGAGCCCTGTCCACCCTGACCTCAAATGTTTCCAGGGATGAGGCATCCTGTCTGGGCAACCTGTGGCAGTGTTTCACCATCCTCACTGTGAAAAGCTTTCTCCTTTAACTAGTCTAAATTGACCCTCTTTTACATTAAACCATCACCCTTGTCCTATCAAAACAGGCCCTGATAAAAAGCTTGCGCCCATCTTTCTTCTAGACCCTCTTTAGGTACTGGAAAATGCTGCAAGGTCTCCCTGGAGCCTTCTCTTCTCCAAGCTGAACATCCCTGACTCTCAGCCTGTCTTCACAGGAGAGATCACAGCCCATGATCATTAACCATAATGATGTTGTTCATCCTCTCTTATCTCGATTGGTAGATCACAGAATCTCCTTCTTTACCATGACAGGGTCTAAATTCCTTCCAAGCATAACCTCTAAGTAATGGAGGCCACAGCCCTCACCTTTCCTCAAGCAGATCCTTGTGATTCTACTGATGTGAGATAGGATTATGCTGCTAGTGGATCTTCTCCATGTCTAAACGACATTCCCTATTCGCATGTACTTACTAAATCTACATTTTCCAGGGAAACCATATAAGCTTTCAAGTCTCTTTGAAAGCCTTCTCAGTTCAAGTTTTAACCAGAACACACAAAGCACGCCAGCAGTGCAGGACTCAATGTAATACTGTCCATGTAGAATCTATCTGCCCTTCTGCACTCAAGTTTCCAAGTCAGTTAAATCAAAAAAATCTGTATCCTACAAAAAAAGTATCACAAAAACCCTCTCAATCTGAAGCTGTTTGCTCAGCACCGATTCTCTACTAGGCTTCCCATCCCTAAGAAAGATGCACTCCAGAAATGTTGCCAATTCTCTGCTAGACTGTACAGCAGCTGCACAACTCAACACGGACTGCTGAATTTGTTTGTGAAGAGCCAGAAATGATCCCTCTCCCAGAAAAAGCATTCTCTTGTTCCCTAATGTGTCCTGCATTTGACAGGACAAGTCATTGTGCCCAAAGGATTCAACACAAACAAATACAAACAAACAAAATTCAGAACAGTCAAGTGACTGCTAATTCACCAAACAAATTACAAGTGCATCACTTGCCTGCCCACTCAGATTATACAGGCTCACTATAGAAGGGAGTTTTCAGGATATCAGAAGGAAGACCTTGTACTAAAAAAAACTGGTATCCTATGCAAATCTACAAATGGCAGCAAAAGAAACAGCTTGGCAGAAAGTTTGGCAGAAAATTTCTCAGTGCCACCAGATCCTATGCACTTCTATGTATAACATTCTTCAAAAGAAAAACCTCTTGTAGCTTGTACATGGAAGTCAGGTATTGAATAAAGAATAGCTGGAGGAAGTAAAAAAATCCTCAGTTCTGTCTTGACTGATATTTCTCCTGTCTGCATTTGAAGTTTTTTGTTTTACTGTCTTAATGTTTCATGGAATTTTACTCCCACCCTATTTTCAAAATAAATCACAACTTCAAACAAGACCTAACATAAAGGTCTGTAACATCACTTTTTCTAATTATCAACCCAATTGCTTCCTCCTTTCAAATTATATTGAAAATATAGCTTAGGGTAATATCCTAGCTTTTATCCTGGCAAGCTTTCTTTCAAGAGCATTACAAGTCCTCTCACAAAGAGAGGTGATACAGTAGAACACGTGCCATCATGGATCTGATAGTTAGGTGTTTTTTGTGCTTTATATCATCATTACAAAGAAAGCAGCACCTTCTTTAGTAGCAATAAGTGTAATTATTTGCTAGGGCCTGTTTACCAGCAATTGTCAAGAGCTCTATTCCTTGCAATTTATGCTAACAATCATTTCTGTCCGCTTGTACTCACTTATTGCTAATCTTGTATTTGTTCTATGTGTATTACCTTTCCCTTGCCATGATTATCTTTTTTCCTGGACTGCTTCTTAATATTCAATCTGGTAGCTAAGTTCAGTCCTGTGAGTGGATCAAAGGAATCAGTGGTTTTCCCTCTAACAGTTAAATCTACCTAGATTAGGTGGCATGGCAGAAGTGAGTGGGTTTTTTAAGGAACCGTTTGTCAGATTACCTCTAGAATCAACATTACATCTGTAGGAAACCTGTGCCTGAAGGCTGATCCGTGGCTTTCTAAACCCACCCAGTCTATTTTCACTACTTTGCATCCCCTGCAGGGAATGCATACCTCCCACATTGTCAAAAGCTGATGCAGTTGACAGGAAAGCCTATGGGATAGCAAACACAGCTCCCAAGTTTTCTATTAAGAAAGCCTTCAGTTGCTCCCTGCTCACTCTTCTTGAAAGATACCCCCTTAGGCCACTGTAGTTCTATTGCTAAAGATTTAACTGATGATTCCACAAGAGAAATAGAAATTGTATCTGTTACACAATGATACACTGTATTAAAAAATGACACTGTAACAGTTAAAACTACATCCCCTACTCAGACTTTCCTCCCAACTTTCCTTTAAGAACATGTACAACCCATCACTCATCCTCTGCCATCTGCTGTTTAGTTCCCTCTTCCACTACATAATGCCAAGGAGAAAGTACCATTCTGAGCTGGTCTGTGCTTAAAAAAACAGACTAAGCAGACTATGACTTCAAAGACTATGATGAAGTCATTTACAAATCGTTGTTTGCTTCCATCCCTGAGAAAGGGGAGACTGGGACTACCCTGCCTAAGTCATTCACAGGGCAGCACCACACTCCTGGGGGTGCTCTCTTTCAAGCAACAGGCAGGGATTTTGCTGGGCACAGAAACTTGGATGCTTTCCACATTGATGGGTCCAGTCACATCCCAGTTTCTGCTGTACAGCCTTTCCACTCACTACATGCGACAACACAGCAAAAACGTTGTGCATCAGTTACTTCGAGATCGTTGGGAAAAAACAGATCCCATCGTACACAGAAGTGTACTACAGTCTGCTTAAAGGCACTTACTTTTGTTCTCTCTTGCTCAGAAGTCTCCAGATTTAACAAGTCATTTCAGTTGGATAAAATATAGATGCCCACTTCAGTGTCAGATGGCAGGAAAACTGTGTTCATTCCTTCAGCTTTCCAACAACATTTGACTTTTGTGCTGTAGCTGGCCCCTAACAGGAATGGAACAGGTAGGAAGACATTGTCAGCACTGCCAGAAAACTTCAACTGCCATTACTTTTAAAAACTTCAGAAAGGAAGCAAAATCCCAGAATAGTTGCTATTAAAACCATTCTGGAGAAGGGAAACAAAGAGTACTAGTTCTTTTTATGTTTTACCTTATGTCAGGAGGTTGGCATCAAGTAGGTAGAATTGAACTTTCTCTTCTAAAATTCTAAGAACCAGCTTTAAAATGTTGCTAAGTCAGTTTCTTTTCCTAAATACACTTAGGAATGACTTTCATTTGAAAGCTGCCATGTAACTTGGCAAAAGTCAGAAGGAACAGACCATGAAACAAAAAACATTTCTATCCAATTCAGATTCTTAGAGAAATTAGTATGTTCCATCCTTTAAAACAACACACACAATATTTACAGTTTTACAGTCACTTCTCATTAAATCAATCGTGCACTCTAAATTAACTACTGGTAATTAACTCTGTAACTCTACATACAGGAATACAATAGCACTAGGGTTTGATCAACCTTGACGATGCTACATGCCCATCTCTTTGGCAGGTGTGTTTTCTGCAAGCTTCCTTCTGACCAAGCATAGAATGATAAACAGTGCAAAAAGGGAAAATTCTACATTTTATTGAAAACAGCTCTATAGCTCATCTCCTGGGACACTTGCCACACAATGAAATCACATTCAGCGCCAGAAGTTGTGTGTGTTAAGACTCTGTTAATAACTGTACAGCCTAACTTTTTTAACCACCTAAACCACAAATTAACTTTAAAAAGAAAACTGTAGCAGGGAAGAGGTTCTGGTTTTACATCATACTATTCCTGTAACATGAGATACCTGGTCCTTCAAATCTGGCTAATGATAAACAAATGTTTGACCACTAGCAAGCAATGGGCACAATTCCTGCCCCAGAAAAGGAGCTGTGCCATAGAGCCAAGGTACTTTTTAAACATCCAGTTTTTGTCAGCGCTTACTGTGGCAAGCCAATCTACAGACCCACGACAAAACACTTAATATCCTCACAATTTTAACGCTGAGTTTGCCTACGCTGCTTTTCATAGCATTAAGGAAAATGGGGCTTTCTGTGAAAAAAGCTAATACCCTTCTTATGCTCTTAAAACACGTACCTCTGAAAAAACCCCACATCGACAAACCAAAACCCGCCAACCACACAGGGCAGAAAACATGCCTCTTGACTGCCACAACACAAAAACCAGCAAGCAGAAAGTCTGTCATCTTCAAGAGTCATTTCATGCTTTAAATCAACTAAAAGGTTTGCTCGGAAATGGAAGGTTTCAGCTTTTCAGCCGTGAACACTGAAACAAGTCACATGCCCCAGAACAAAATTTAAGCCAGTCAGAAATGAAGGCTACAGCGGCTTAAAGGTCTGAATGCGAATCAAGAGCACTCAGGATATTTTCACATCACAAGAGACGACTTAACAGGAAAAGTAAAAATTACACTTCAGAGGTGCCTTTGCTGAGCCACGACACTTCAGCAACGCCTCGCTCCCGGATGGATGCTGCACACCGGGGCTTGAGTCAGGAGAAGCCGGAGCCCAGCGGCCGCAAACAGCCCGGGCAACCGAGCCCCNACTGCCCGGGCCCCGCACCGACAATGATGGGCCCCGCACCGACACTCCCGGGCCCCAACGACACACAGCGGCCCCGCACGGACTCTCCGGGGCCCGGCACGGACTCGCACCGACAGCCCCCGGCCCCACACCATCACTCACCGACACCCACCATCACTCACCGACACCCACCATCACTCACCGACACTCACCGCGCTGGCGCCGCCGCCGCCGCGGGCCCGAATGCGGCGCTCACGTGACGGACCC
>VWZW01005918.1:150796-160931 GCA_013397115.1 Edolisoma coerulescens
GGTGAGGGGCGGGCCAGGGGGCGTGGCCAAGCGCTGTGGGCGGGGCTGCCCCAGAGGGGCGGGGCGGGAGCGGCCTCCTCCGGCCGTGAGGGCGTCAGTGCGGGCCCCTGAGGCGCTCGGGGCTGTGGCCGCCGCCGTCCCCGGCCCTCAGAGCGGTCCCGAAGGAAACACCCGGGGAAAAGGGAGGGGAAGAAGGGGCCGTGCGGCCAGTGTGAAGCAGATCAAGCTGATGGAGTGATCAGCGACACCCCAAGCCTTCTGGATGCCCGCTGGACACCCCTGAACACTACAATAAAAGGAGTAAACAATAAGAATAAACGCCATGCTAAAAGAAGTAAAAGAATTGGTGATGCAAATGGCAAGGGTATCATTCATGTAAAATTAAAATGAAATTAAAATTGTCCATCAAAATGGCCCGTTGGCCCTCTGCAGGGAGCAGCCGTACCTGTCTGGAGGCCAGGTGGGGATCGGGGCACTCTCTATGGTCTGATGCTCTCTGCTCTTAGGGAAAGAGGATTTGTCATACTGTCAAGCCTTTTTGATGTCATAAAACATAATTTTGATTTGAAATACACCAGTGTCCAACTTCTCCAGTGGTGTGACTAACCCTAACTTGCTCTCCAGTCAGTGGAAGGACAATTCCTCCCTGCTCGTGTGACTGGATACCACAGAAGAACTGATCAAAGGAAAAAAAAATATAATTCAAAAAGTAACCTTAGGTTCCTTTGTGAGGAATTAGGAGCTCCATACTCAGTTTAAGCCGATCTCACAGACCCAGCAGTGCTCCCCTCACACCTGCACGGGGCTGGCACTGGCTCCTTTGGGGGAAGATCATCCCCTGCCAGTTCACGAGCATCATACCAACAACTTTATCAAACACACCATATCACCTCTGCTTTTCCATGTCTTCTTGAAAAAGTCTTCCTCCAGTTTAATTTTGGCAGTTATTTGTTCTCTATGAACAAATAGTTACGCCATCTGAAGAGCTGACTCTGAGCTAAAGGGTCTTTGAGGTGAACCATGCATTTGTACCAGGCAAGAAGTGCTTTCAGAAGAAGCCACAAGACAGTAATTTTAACAATAATTTTATGCGTTACTTTTCAGTGTCATCTTTACTATCAATAATTTACATCTGGAATTCCAAAAACTTCAGAAAATCAAAACCAGAAAAACACAGGAGAACTGGGCCGGTGCCTCTTATGACAGAAAAAAAAATGGTTTCGGAGTGAAAAATATTTTTCTACAATAAGCATGGAACTGTGTGTTTTACATTAAGAAGCAGCAGACATAAGCAGGGAGCAAAAGGAGATGAAAAGTTCACCTCCCCTCACACAAGCAGTCTTGTCTGTTGTCTTCTGGTAGGATACACCTTTGCCTCTGACATCATCCTCTCAGCAAAGATTAGCTAAAAAATCCACTGATGCAGTTTTGAAGTCCTGCTTTGATGTATTCCAGTGTGATATTTCCAATCATAAATAATGTATTGTTTCACATATATATATATACATGTACAGGTCTACATATACATGTGTGTATACACACAGAGGATCCCTTCTATTTGATCATTCTTTCAAGGTTTCATTCAAATCACGTTTTAAAGGTTTTTCTCTGTCATCATGAGAACTAGAAGGATTTTTTTCCTTACTCATTTCTGACACTTCATGACTCAGATCACTAAAAGTGCTCTCCACAAATGTTCTCATAAATTTATTTCCATCAATTTTGTCCTAGATTTTTTCCAACCTGGCTTATGCCCTTTGCATTTCTTTCAGTAGACAAAATCTCAAACAGCCTCTTGCTCATATGACCTTTAATGATCACAACTATTATTCCACCTGAATCTGTCAAGTGAAATACTCTCCATCTTTGTTCAGTGACTGACCTGTCCCTTTTTTTCCTCCCACATTCCTAAGACACCTACTGGCACATTTTTGAGGGACTGTTTCTTACATGCCTTCTGGCTTCCAGTCAGTATTAACCAGGCCTTTCTCCTCGGGTCGCTGCTCTAGCCACTCCACGCTTTATCCCCAGCTAATGCGTACTATGACCACAGCTCAAATGACCTTTTCCACTCAGTTTTTTCCCAGATATGCCTCCTCACTGCAGACTGACTTGCTTTCCTAAAAAACTTTAGCTTGTATCTCTAGTACCCTCTTATGAATCTTCTGTGGGACTTCACCTTCCACTGCATGCAGTCACAAACGTCCTGTGAGTCCCACACCTGCACGGTCAGGCACCCAAAGGGAATGTGAACTGGAAGAAATGTGCTTAGTCCCCTGACTGATGATTCACCCAATAGCTCCTTGGATCTGCAAGAGCATAAATTATTAATATTTTGTTAATAATGTGGGACCTGAGTGAGGTTCGAGGATGTTTAGGCTCTCTCTGTATTTCTGAGCCTGGTCCTCGTTCTGTTGTATTGCAGGATATGGTGCCTTGGTTGTAATCAGCCCAGACGGCACACAAATACTCCAGCCTCCAATCCCTGGACCATCTGGATAAAAACTGGTTAATTGACAATGCTAATGTCATTTTCAGCTCAGTACAGTTAAAATAGTGTCAAGCCTTCTCCCACAAGTACTCTCTACTTTATCTATTACACTATTATCTGCCTGTATGTAATCATCTTTGACTCAGACCTTTCCCTAGCCCTTTATGGTCAGACCATGTCTAAATCTGTCCATATAGCTAAAACTCCCATCTTCTCAAATCTCAATTACTGCAACATCCTTTCTGTTGGCCTTGAAAAATATAACCTTGTCTTACTCATACTTTTTGAGAACACTGCTACAGTGACCATTTTTCTTAGTCTGTCATTCTCACCATGTTATTCCACTCTTCATCCCTGTGCTGGCTCAGCCTACTCTATCATGTGGATCCTTACCTACCTGTCTTTGCTTTGGGAGGCCTTGGCAGCCTGTCTACTCGCCATTTTCATTCCCTGCTGACATCTAACTGCAGCTCCAATCAGCTCACGATGCCAGTTTTCACAGCCCACTTGTAATTCGTTTGAACAGGTTCTTTTGTGCATTCTTTTGGCTGCCTTTTATTTCCTAGGATCCTATAAACAGCCCAAAAGTTACTGGTAATTTTCCTTGAAACCTCTCCTTAAAATTTTTCCTTCCCATAATGTCTACAATAGAGGGTCACAGTTCTTTTTTCTGCCTCTCCTGCCCGTATTCCTCAGTTCTCTCATTTCATACTTTGTAAAGTATAAAATTGTTGACCCTGATTACACACCAGGCTCTTGTTGCACTATGGTAATACAAAGAATAAATACACATGTAGAAGTGAGATGCCAGGGGGAACAAAGGTATTATGAGATTGATGATATCCAAGTGCAATTTGGGAGCATAAAAATACCTGATAATAATATTAACTTGTTTTCCTACTATTCTGGAGACAAAACTACCTGGAGGCGGGAAGTCTGCATCTTTATATCAAGCCCATAGGTGAAGTTGAAGATGATTTACGCCCATTTACCACACAATAATTTTCTCTTGCTGTTTTCGGTTGCTGTCGTGACAGATAAAATGGAAAGGACAATGCAGTGTTAAACATCAAAATCCATAGGTATGTCTGTATGTTCACATGTGTACATTTTTTTTCCTTTTATGAGTTAGATATTAGAAAAGATATGGTATATCAGTGATTCTTTTGCTTTTCTAGCACAGTGCCACTTACACCCTTTGTTTCCTGTCATTGTCCTTTGTTTGCTAACCTGATGTTTATTTTTGTCTCTGCTAAATAAAGACCGCCAGATTTAATTCTTTTAAGCTGTACTTTAAGACCTCTTTAACCTATTTCTGTCTAGCTTTTCCCTCAATTAGCCTAATCGTTTCTTTATCAAGTAACATGTCACCAAATAAAACACATATAGCACCCTAAAAAAAAAAAATCTGCCCCTTTCTGCTTGACTCACAATAGCAATAAGGTGAGTTATATAAGAGGCTTCTTGTATTTCTGGATCCTGCGACTCCCAAGGGCTGGAAATAGCAATTGTATTTTGGGAAGCATTTTCAGAAACACTGACTGAATACTTGTTATTGTGATTTCAGGCAGATGATAGCTCCCTTTCAGATACCTGGGTTTGCATACACAGCACTGCTGTCACCCAAACCTGGCACTTGGCAACTGATGCATACATATATATACCTGTATATGTGTATGTACAGAAATACACACATCTGCTGTCACCACTAGACACATCCTTGTCTTCAAAGACAGAGAAAATTAATATCAGGTATTTGCTGATCCTATATTTAGGTAGGGAAAAAAACCCCTTATTTTCTCTATGCAAATATTAGAAGCAGTTAGTATGTTTTATTTGAGAAATAGCTGCATTTCACAGAAAGGCAAACTCATTCTCACATGTATCATACCTGATTTGCATAGTACATAAAGGTTTTAAGAAAACTGGAGTAGTTGGATTAGAAGAACCAAACAAATGGAAATTAGTAATATCCACGGAATTACCCAAACTATTAGTAGAATTAATTTTAGTAGAACAATGCCACAAATTAAGAGAAATAGAAGAAAATCCTCTTAAAGTAAATAGCACACAAAAGCATAAGCTTCAAGTACACTTTCTATTGCAAACTGCAATAGAAAATTATCTGTTAAAAGCATAAATATAGCTTGTAAAAGAGAAGGACCCTTTAGACTAATACCGGTTAAGTGCTTTGCTTTTGCTCTGTGCTCTGAAGTTCTATGAAGGGCTGAGGTTTCGTTTAAATCCTGAAAGAACTCCAGTGACACAACTCAGGCAGCTGAGACTGCAGGAGTGAAGTGGTTAAAGTTCAAATGCCTTGTAAAAGCAAAAGCATCTTGGCATCAAGCAGTTTTATCAGCAAAAAGGACACTGTGCAAGGTGGACCCCCCAAACACCCTCCTCCTATGGTCAAGGTCCACACATGTGAAGCTTTAACTACTGTAGTGTCTGAATCACTTAAAATTCAGCATGTAAGAATTATTTTAAGCATCATTTTAAGTACGCGAATGAGCGCAGCAGAGACAGGCTGTCACAGCAGAGTTAATACATGCTCCATTCAGAAATACTCTTTGTTTTATAGTTCAAGAGTCACAGCAGTTGATAGGGCAGGACAGGAAGCCAGCATTTCCTACTCACAGTGGAATATCTGCAAATTTTGAAAACACAGCACAGCCACTCTCAGCTGTCATCCCACAACAAAGAGGAGGTAGCTTCAAAATTCGGACAAGCTCCAGACAGCACACTGCAGTTGCTGAATGACAAAGAGTCCCGAGGTCACAGGACCAGCCAGAGATCCTGCAGAAAGATCAGCATTTTGAAAGCCTTTTCTCTTTAGAATAGTGCATCTATTTAGATCAGAACATATTTTTGCTTGATTTCCATGGTAGTATTGCTGTCATATTGTCAACAGCAGTGACTGCTTGTGCACAATAGGCAACCAATGAGTTGGCAAGCTGTTCCAGGCACCACTGCTCACCAGAGCTTTACTGATTTCTGCTTCTCTAAAGCCCAGTTGATCCAATAATTTGGAAGAAATTCTGCACTATCAGCTGTAACTGATGACCTTCTTGTTGGATTCAAGCCTCTGTCAGCAGATGCTGCCAGTGCATAGCTCATGGAACTGAGAGGAGCTTTGAGTTCTCCAAAGTTCATGCTTTATTGATTCTGGTTTAATTCAAAATTCCCTTAGCCATTTTGTAGGGAAAATGGATCTAATCTCGTTATTCTGAGGTGTTAATCTTTATAAAAAAAAAAAACCACACCACTATAGTCAGTTTGCCTAAATATGTCATGGTGGGAGGAAGAGAAACTGGGTTTCAAATGCAGTTTTCTTCCCCATTGTTAGAGGAAATTGCCATTTATGGGCAGGATTAAAACCAACTGGCATTCGTGGTGTTAGCAGGAACCTCCACTGCAGCAATCAATGATGATCTTTCTCTTAAGTCCTGTGGGACCAAGGACCAGTCCTGTGAGACTGAAAGAGCCGTACTGCTGTGGATCATCTGGCCTGGCACATCTTTACACTCTGGTGAATAGGAGAAAATAATTTTATTATGAAGCAGAATTTATTTAGTTGCTCTAATGAGAGAAACAAACCCTCTGTCGGCTCTGCAAAATCACTGAGACAAAGTGGGGCCTCAGCAGCCCTGAATATCACATCAGGTGCTGATATAGGTTCTTCAGACAATTAGCAAAGCTTCAAGCAGCCACCTGAAAGAAATAATGGCTTTTATTGGAGCTAATGCAGTCATTTCTTCCATGAGGCTTCTTGTGAATAATTCTTGCTGGAAAAATTGTACATGATTTCTTTTCATTTATATTTTAATGCAATTTATTATACAACAGCGACCCTCATTCAGGGTTCAGAAGATCAGAGTACTTACAGTAATCTTCGCAGCACTTTTTATCTCCAGCTACAGCTTACATTCACAGCATGAAAAGAATAAGAAGTTAATGTACCAAATCAGAAGGTCTCTGTGTGGCAGTGTTAATCTCAGTGTTGAGCTATTATTTATTAGTAGTATTATGGTAGCATCTAGACACCAGGGCCTCATTGTTTGGGCACTGCATAAAATACACAACGAATATATTTGGTCTCTAGGATAGCTCAGAGTTTAAGTTTGAGGATGATTTGAGGATGCGGACAAGAGGTACTACACCTATAAATACTGCCACAGCCAGAGGCAAGACTTCTCATGCTTATCGTGGATGCTGACAACAGGAATAAAGCTACCAATTGACAGACAATTAAAACAGAAACATTATTCTGGGATCAGATCTCAAGGTGCAAGAGGATGAAAAGAGTCTCCCTGCCTGATTTCATGCCAGGACAAGCACAGTTGCAGATGGTGTCTCACTACATCTTGGGTACATTAACCATCCATTAGAAGCTCAAGAGGTGTCAGGTTTGAGTTTCTAAACCAGCCGGTCATGGAGATGTCTGCAAGATGAAGCAGGGGGTAGAATGGTGAAGCAGTTTCATATCCCTGTGAATTAGAGTGCTGGGAAAGCATGTGCTTGTGGTGGTAGATCTACAGATGGCTTAGCATGTTAGCTTTTGGCATAGCAGCTGGAACTGGGAGTATCTTTTCTGGCTTACACACTGGTAACCATTCCAGGATGCAATGACCTTTTTTGCTACCTCTAGTAAATAATGTTTGGCTCCTCTCTGTTGAATGCTGTATCCATAGCACAGCTCACTTCCAGCCAGGTCCCTCTGAGAATGATGCAATCAATTATTGTGTGTCTAAGCACATCCCCCTCATCCCCCTCCCCCAAATAGATGACTTTGTACCAAATTCAAAATACACTAGGTCTAGTGTGGAACAGTTACCCCACAAACTATCTGTGGGTGAGGGACTATCTGATTTTTATGCATAGGTAAGCTGAGGCATGAGCACTAGCAGCTCCTTATTTGCAGTGACAAGCTCACCACTGGGCTAGAAAGCCTCCCCAAAGGAAGGAAAGGGCTCTACAGAGCAGCAAAGGAGAATTCCACGGCAATCAGCTGTGCAAACCCACCTCCCACACTCCCAGCTCTCCACTGACAAAGTCACACCATTACAGTTCTGCAGGCTCTGGTCTGAGTGCAGGCTCTGGGGGAGGTGATTGTGCCACAGGATCTGGGGAAAGGTTGTCCCTATTCAGAGAGGTCACTTCAGGCTGCAAGTGAAGCTATGCTGTCTCCAGCACATTTGTGCACCCTCTCCCTCCCTTCCTCTGTCCCTCCTTCATTTCAGGTTTGCCCCAGGTGATGTTACAGGCCCAGCGGTCCCACTCTGGCCACAGCCAGCCTGGCACTGGAGGGGAGATGCTGCTCCCTGTCACCCCGAGCAGCAGCCATCTCCCAGCCCGTGCTGAAGGAGCTGTGCTGCACAGAGGCTAAAGCCAGGCTGCTTCCCATCCAAACGCGTGTCCATCCTCCCCACTGCGAACAGCAACCTCCTGCTTCCTCTGGAGGTGGATCAGAACTCAAATTTGCTCCTTTCTGCTGCTGTCTCTCCACAGGTCTTCTTTCCCCTGCTGTCTGTCCGGGTACTTGCTGCATTAGTGTTAGTAGTGTACCACAGGTCACAGGCCAAAAACCTTAGCCAAGTAAATAACGGGAGGTTTGAATCAGGAGTAGGACTCCACCTGCTCTTCAAGATGCACAGGTGGCACTTTTGAAGAGTTTGTTGGCAGGAGTATTGGCCAAGAAGGGTGACCTGCTCACATTTTCTGTGTGAGCCCAAGCCCTCTGGCAGGGCCAGGTGGGCTGCATCCCAGAGGTGGGAACAAGGTGTTGAGTAAAGCAAAGAACTTGCACGAGGAGAGGTGGAATCTGTGGCTCATCCTCCGCTGCCTACCTGCCGGGCTGCATGCTATCCCTGCCGGAATGAGCCAACTGGCTCTTAAGGTTGGAAAATTAAGGCGCCAAGGGGCCTGACTCACAGTCCCTTTTTGCCCACAAGCAGCCAAACAGAAACAACCAGCTTATCCTCCCAGGTCTGCACAGCTACTGGTGGAAATACACAACCCATTGCCCAGACGTGGCTGCTGGTCCTGCTTAACTACACTTGAAAAGTCCTACTGGTGTCTGCCTGCCTCATTAGGCACCTAAATATCTTTAGGATTCACGTCCTGAGCCTTTTGTGCCTCATGGTCCCCCACTGCTAATGGACATCATCAACTATCCTGAAAGAGCACAGGAAAACATATATATTTATTAAGGATTGTAAGGCTCAAACAGGGGGTTAATGGGAACTGCTTAGGCAAATAGTGCAGCCAGCTAATAGGTGAGAGAGAATAGTAATTTATGGGCTGAGAAGAGGAAGGGAACAAGGGGCTGCCAGGTAATTCTGTTTCCCTGGCTGCCGTACAAAGCCAGCAGGGTTGACAAGGAGCAGTCTGTAAACTTGAAACAAAGCATGTTTCTGCAGCTGGATAGAGTCAAGCACAGCTTTATATTAGCAAAACAAAAAAGAGATTTCACAACTTTATAGCTTTGGGCTGGTTTCCCCTCAGGGAGTGAAAATAGGCCAGTCTCACCACCCCTGCCGCTGCCCCGGGTCTTGTCTGTCCCAGTCATCCATCAAACACAGCACAGCTCCAGGACCACAGCAGGGTCACCACACGTGTCTTTTCACTCCTTGAAAAGGGATTAAGGCAACATCAGAACAATTAAAATGTCCTTTTTTCATACAAATCCAACTTAAGCTTAAAATGGCATTTCTTTTTTCTTCTCCAGCCAAGTTGTTTAAAGACATTAAATTGCAGCATCAAAAACCTTGATAAGGACAAAACCAACATGATGCACAAACCTCAGGAGCTTCTCAGTGGTTTTTGGCTTTGACACATGTTGAGATTGGCAGCAGGGTTCAGCCAGGCAGCAAAGAGCCCTTTGGGCTGTGGGGACATATCACTGCTGTAGCTGTGGGTTCTTTTAATCAGCACGAAGCCATGATGCAACCCAGACCCCTGTCATGCCAACCCCGAGAAAATGAATAAAAATCCAACCTTAGCTCCAAAAAGTGATGAAATCAGGCTCCATGGCCACACCACGTGCGTGGTCATGAGCACTTCACTACACAGGGGCACCCAGCCCAGCACCAACACACAGAGCCCAGCACCAAAACACACAGCCCAAAACTGAGCCCAGCACCAACACACACAGCCCAGCACCAACACACAGCCCAGCACCAACACACAGAGCCTGGNTATGTGCACACACCGCCCAGGACCAGCACACAGAGCCCAACATAGCACAAGCCCTTGTCAAGTGAACAGCTGCTTCAGGCAGAGTGAGGATGAAAGCCAAGCCCCAGACCTGCCATGTAATGGGAAAGGGATCAGGACATGTATAAAACAGTGGATTTGTTTTGTGCGGTGCTACAAACCCATCGAGTGAGTGGGGAGGGAGCAACCATGGCTGTGATTAACTACAGCTCCAGTGGTTTCAGCCTGACCGCTTTAATAAGTCGCCTGTCCCTGGTTTCATGCAGGATTGTACACAGGAGGCCTCTTGACCAGCCAGAGTCTTAAGTTCTCAGTAACTCCTGCAGCTGCCAACCAGTACTTCTGTTTTAGCTTGCCCAGGAGAGACCCTTTTTGGTATTTAAAACACCTCACTCTTTTCCAGACTCTTTTATTATTTTTTTTTTAATT
>VWZW01005953.1:248-12890 GCA_013397115.1 Edolisoma coerulescens
TGCCGAGCCCCACGGGAGCGCTCTTGGGCTCGGCTTGGGCAATGGGGTGGCCTCGAAGGGCAGGAGTCAGCCCAGGGTGAACAAACCCCCGGGGCAGAGGGGGCCTGTGCGTGCCAGCCCCAAAACGGGGTTACGGGAACTGTTGCGCCACTGCTGAAATTGGGGATTTCCCCGGCACTCGGAGTTGCTTGTGAAAGAACAAAGCGAACATTGTTTTCCACCGGGCTGCCGGAGGGCTGCCAGGAGGAGCGGGAGGTTCTTCCCGGCAGACGCCCCGGGGCAGCCCCGCTGCCCAGCTCCCCCAGGCCCTCGGTGACCCGTTCTCCTGGCCAGGCTGACACCGGCCCCGGGGTCCTGCTGGGATCGCGCCCGAGCCCAGCCCCTCGCTGGCACTGCCCGGGCCGCGGTGCCCGCGCCGGGGCCCTCGGGGTCTGCCGAGTCAGGGTCTGCACCCCGAGCAGGGCGGGCAGGAGAGGGGCTCGTGTCACTGTGCGAGCGAGTCCCTCCTTCCCAGAGTGCGATGTCCCCTGGCTCTGCCAGGCTTCTGGGGTCACAGCCCCCCACCTGCCCGGGCACTGAGGGGCTCCGGGGCAGGGGGGCAGCAGGGGGGCCCAGAGGCTGCCGTGGCTCTGCAGGAGGTGGACGGGGGATGAAAACTGCCCTTGGGGCTCATGGCAGCGTGGCCTTACTGTGGTCAGATGGGGGACCAAGGGAGGTGGCAGACAGGCATGGGGGTCCCAGTCCTGCCATAGGCAGCCCTGGTGCCACCCCGCTCCCAGCTGGGCCCGGGAGAGCACCGAGTAGGGAATCTGAGCAGGGAATGGCGTTTCCTGGCAGTGTCCCCCCAGGCAGCACTGCACAGCTTGACTGCTTCACCCCGCCTGCCCAGAGCTACCGACCACCCAGCTGCGCTGTGCCAGCCCCTCTTCACCCTGGCTCCATTCTTCCCTGCCTTGGCAGCTGCTGCCCTGCACCTTCCCCATCCTCTCCACGCTGGGCACAGCAAACATCACATCAAGGGAGCCTCCTAACACCCGTGGGGGGCTGACAGGAAGGGTCAGCTCCAGAACTGTTTGGCTCAGGGTGCCTGGGGCCCTGGCAGCACCCTGTTCCCACCAACAAAGCACCGAGCTCTGGGGCAGCTTCTGCATCTATTTATTTAGGAGGTTGAGGGTGATCCCGGTGTGGAGCAGGGGGGTCTGGCAGAGCCTGGACAGGGAGGATGGGAAGGAGCACCACGGAGTGGGGAGCAGAGCCCATCGTCCACTAGGTCTGGAGGACACACGGCCCTTCAGCTGCAGAGGCAGGACAGGCAGACGACTGGTCAGAGCAGGGCAAAGCCAATGTGACAGAGAGCCCCGAGACAGGTGGGGGATCCCCCAGGGGCTGCAAGTCCCTGTTCAGCCCAGGCCATGCTGGAAGGGAGTCACAGCTTCCCCTGGCCACGCTCACCTGATGTCCCCGGTGCATTGATCTGTTGGAAAGCAGACAGGGGTGAGTGTGGCACTGGCAGCACCCTGAGCCCCGTGCAGAGTCCCCATGCAGAGGGGCCAGAGCTGCCCCCCTGTGCCCTCGGGTCACTCACCCGACTTGGGCAGGATGGCCAGCATGTCCTCAGTCAGGCCCATGGTGGGGAGGAGCTCCAGGAACTTCTGCAGGAGCTGGGGGCTCACGTCCTGCTCCCTTGCTGCAGCCACACACCCACAGTGGGGGCTGGTGAGTGCAAGGAATCCCGGCAGCCAGCCCCACAAGGGGGTCCAGCTACTGTGGGGCAGCACCTGGACCCCAGGGAGGGGCTACGGTGAAGCCGTGAACATACAGGGTGGACACCAGGCAACCCACGGCTGCCCTGGGCTGGCAGCAAAGGGCCCCTTTGGATGAGCGACCCATTTGCTTGGGGTGGGAGGGGATGTCTGGCAGGGTTGGGTTCCTGCAGCTGGGCTGGCACACTGCAGGGGCTCTGGTTCAACCCACAACCAGCTGGAGATACCTTTAGTGCAAAGTTTCATTCACCCCAAAATTAGTTCCCTAGGTGATGACGTGGGGTGCTGCTGTGGGTGGCCCTGGGTAGCGGTGGGGAGCCCAGCCCTGCCCGCCGCCGGTGCCCCCATCCCTTCCTGGGAGCCAGGCCCCGCTCCCAACACGCACTGAGGAGCTGCAGCGCCGTGCTGGGCTCTGTCTCGCTGTGCTGGGCCTCGTGCAGGACAGCGTAGTGGCTGTAGTCTGTGTCCATCACGTGCAGATCCCGCTTCTCTTGTGCTCCTAAAGGACCCCAGAGGTGACCGGCTGGGCAATGTGGCACAGTCTGAGCCCTGCTGGGGCCCACGGCTCAGTGCTTGAGCCTCAGATTTGCCTGAGGGGGGTATGAGGAGGGAACCCCTGTGCCATGTGGAGGAGCCAGGTGCCCACCCGCCCACGACCTCTCGCTCAGCCACAGAGGCAGAGCCAAGCCCACTTCCCGCTGCTCCTGAGGCACGAGGCCTGGGGGTGCCCAGCCTCTGTTTCAGGGTACCCATGGCTCCAAAGGCCCTGCCCACACATACCCACGTAGTGCCCCGCCTGCCCGCTCCGCTGGAAGAGCAACTCAAACTTTTGGCATTTGTCCAGCCTGGAAAAGGAACATGGAAGACACAAAAGTGTCTGGACACCACATTGGAGGGCAGTGGGGTGGTGGGCACAGGGAGGAGCCCAGCCTGCCCAGGGGATGCACCGAGGCATGACTGGGCAACCCGGGGCAGTGGGTCTGGGGGAGTTGCCGTGGTGGGGGGGGGAGTCCCTGGCCCACGGGGAACAGGGCGAGCAGGATGGACACTTACAGGGGCCAGACCAACTTCACGGCCACGTCCCCTTCTGGCGTGAAGCTGATGATGGCCATGGATGACTTCATCCCATCCTTCATCTTCAGGAAGACGGAGCAGTTGGAAGCGATGGCTGTGACGTGCCACATCCCTGCAAACTGCACCAGGACATCACCAGTGGAATTTGGAAAAGCTGTGGACACCTGCCACCTGCCAGGGGGACCCACACCCCTCCATGGGGGATCTGGCAGCCCACTGCAGAAATCTGCCAAACTGCAGTGGACCTGCCGCTGTCTGCGAGGACCTGTCACCCTCTTCAGGGACCTGCCACCATCTGTGGGGATCTGCCACGGGGATCCTGACAGCCCAGTGAAGAAACCTGCCATCTGTGGTGGCAGACCTGCCACCCTCAGTGGGGACCAGCCAGGCAAACGTGGGGACCTGCCACCTTCCTGCATGCAGAACACCCTGTCCTGCCCCATGCCAGGTGTACAGGTGCAGCACCTGGCCCATGTTCCCTGGGGAAGTGCCACACACTTGGGGACATCATGGCCCTGCATGTTGGTGTCCCTGCAGTGGGCTGGCGCTGGACACAGCAGCCAGGACTAACCTGGTTTTGCACAGGCTCTCCTGGAAGCTGCCCTGGAGTTGGCTCAGGGATGGGGCTGGCAGGTGCCTGGGGGTGCAGCACAGGCCCCCTGCCCCAGCCAGCCCCTCCAGCCCAGGCAGGATGTGCCAGGCAGCACCCTGTGCAGTTACCTTCTCGGTGTCCAAGTCCGGCTGCACGGGGACTTGGGCCCCTGCCCGCAGCAGGCAGAGCAGGGCCAGCGCCAGGCCGGGCAGTGCCGCTGCCATCCTCATCCCGGGGTGGATGTGGGCAGGACAGGCTGCACCCACCTTTATAGCCCCCACTGCTGGCAGCGCTCCTGCCCACGCCAGCTTTATGCAACAGGTTACACAAGAGCAGGGATGTGCCCGGCTTAGGTGACAGCGCTGGCCCTGTCCCCCCCGGTTGCCCAGTCCCAGATGAATGCAGCCTTGTGTGAGACCCAGCCCAGAGCACGCCAGGACCAAGTGCGGCCCCGCGCCCGCTCTGTGTCCGGGGGAGAGCGTGAGGTGCATCCCCGGGGCCCCCTCCTAGCTGTTCCCATTGGTTCTAGGGTCTGTCAGCGATGGGATGGATCCTCAGGATCCTCAGTGCCAGAGAATGGTTGTGCGGGTGTTCTACCCCACAGCCCAGTGCCCTCGGAAGGGGTGGTGGCTTCTTGGGCTGGTGGCAGCAGGCTCGGACCCCTCTGCTGGAGAGGGTCCAGGTTCATGGGATGGAGCCCAGGGGGTGGCCAGGATCGAGCCACACCCAGAGCTCACAGACATCCTTCTGCTTCATGTCTGTCCTTCCCCAAACTTCTGGAGACCTCCTGATTTCCCATCGCCCCATTCCCATGCTGCCAGCCTGCTCTGCAGCAGGGAAACCAGGGCAGGGAGGCTGGGGGAGCCCAGGGTGCCCACGGGGCAGAGGGGGAGCAGATGCCCCAGTGGGTCCTAGGCTCAGGGACCCCTTTTTCTGGGACAGGGCAGGTTCAGTGGCCAGGCAGCACCACGGGGCAGGGCTGTGAGTGCACATGGGGTCTCAGCCCAGCAGCTCCACAGCCAGGAGCTGGGGTCAGCCCTGACCCCCAACCCCAGTCCCAGCCCTAGTGGCCAGGCTTCTCCCTCCCCATCGCCTCCTTGGGGTTGCCCCACAACAATCCAGCAGGCAAGGTCTGATTTTTTATGGGCTTTAATCGGGACAGGGATACAGGTGTGGGTTGTGAAGCCGGGGAGCGAAGGCTGCTGCAGTGCTGGGGGGGCACTGGGGGTCGGATGGGGCAGGGTGGTCACCAGCTTGCGGCGCTCTCGGGGCTCCGGCTGGCAGCAGCTGGTGGGTCCGCCTGGGAAAGGTGGGGGGTGAGCATGGCTGAGCTCTGGGAGACCACAGGTGACACACAGGGGGACATGGGCTTGGCCAGCCCCACACTGGGTGGGTGGGCACCCCACAGGGCTGGGTGGGGGTTCCCCAGTAGGTGTGAGGAGAGGAGCAGCCTGGAGAAGGGTTGTGGAGGGGCTGGGGGCTCTGTGGGGTGAAGCGGCTTTAGGCATCCCTGTACCCACCCGCAGGGCTGGTCTGAGCCCCAGCAAAGGCAGGACTCACCTAAGCAGCATCTGCCATGCATTTGTCTGTAGGAGGAAGAAACAGGGAGATCAGCTCCTCTGGGGGCTGTGGGACCTCAGCCCCCCTGAGGGATCCTGAATGGGGGCACCCCATGGCTCACCCCATGCTGGCCCCACAGAGAGGCAGGGACAAGCCAGGAGGGTCTCCTCCCTCTCAGTCCCCCTGGGGTATCTCACCCCCTACTCCCCGACACCCTCCCCGTGCTCCCAGCCTCACCCGTCTGGGGCAGGATGAGGATCTCATCGTCTGTCAGGCCCTGCTCCCTGGAGAACTGGGTGAACATCTCCAGGCGCTCAGGACTCAGCTCCTTTGTCCGGCCTGCAGCCAAGAGCAGGGTGAGAGGCAGCCCCCCCTGTACCCACCAGCACAGGGGCACAGGCAGCCCAGCAAGGGGGTCCCGACCCAGGCATCATCCCCCCATGGGTCACCCCAGCTTGGGAAATGAGCCCAACCCTGCCCTTCTGCCACGGGAAAGACAGACACCCCGGGGGTGGACAGCATGGGGGTCCCAGGGCAGACGTACTGTAGAGCAGCACCATGGTGGAGGAACCAGTGTTCTTGGAGATCTGGGTGGCCACCAAGGCGTACTCCTCATAGTTGGTCTCCACCACATGGATGTTGTGCTTGCTGCCCCAGCCTGTGGGGGACATGGGGCAGGGCTCAGCCCTGAGCTCTAGACCAGCCCCAGGGCAGGAGCAGGGAGAGCAGGGCTGTGAGCGTGTCCGGGGCTGCCCCGTGGGGGCCGGGCACTCACGTGGGCTGGTGTAGCTGAACCGCCCTGGCTGCTCTGTCTTGGTGTAAAGGCTGTTCCTTGTCACGCACTGGTCACCCCTGGGGAGCACAGCAGCGNGCCCATTCCCCACAGCAGGACAGTGTCCCGGGGTCCTCATTTCCCAGAGAGCTGCTACAGCTCTTGGCAACGACAAAACCAGGAACAAGGAAATAAATCCCTGTTTCACAAGATGCCCTTCACTGCCCTTGGCTGTTTCCTTCCTCTTCGCCCCAAGCCCAGGGAGTGTGATAGGACTGCCTGGCTCTGAGATGCCATTTCCATCCATCTGGGGGTCTGAGGAGGGGTCAGGACACTGGGTCCAGCACAGCTTGTTCCAGTCCAGCGTATGGAGCCAGCAGCGTGATGCCCCTCAGGGGAGCTGCCAGCCTTGGAGAGCAGCTGTGCTGGGATCACCCTTGCAGCACGTCCCAGACCCCTGTCCTCCCTCCATGCCCATCACCTCCCTGGGGTGGCTGTGTCCCCCAGGACCTTTCCAGGGGCAGAGGGGTGTAGGGGACACCCCCGCACAGCAGCCCTTGGTTTTTTGTGGCCCTGGGCTGGGGTCTTTGTCGGGGAAGGGTTCCCATGGCCCATCTCAGTGCTGTCAGACTGAGATTGCTTTTCTCACTCTCCCCTGTAAGATCCCTGCACATCCACACCCACTGCACAGCGCAGCAGCAGCTCGGACCCATGCCTAACCCAGGGTCCTGCCCCACAGGATCCCCTCCAGAGCCACCAAACCCAGGTGCTGGGAGGTCCCCAGGATGGGGGGCTGCAAGTGCACCAGTGCGAGCCTGGCCCCCCATCCACCACCCCCTCCCCACATTTTCAGGGCAAGAATCCCCCAAAACACCCCAAACCTCCACAGAGGTGATGCTGGTTGGCCTGGGTCACCTTGTCCTGCTGGAAGTCAGCTTGGACAGGAATGCTGTCCTGGGCGTGCAGTGTCCCGAGCAGGGCCAGCCCCAGGATGCCGAGCAGTGTGGCCTGCATGGCTAAGCCGAGCCGAGCCGAGAGCTGGAGGCAGAGCGCCGCAGTGCCGGAGAGTTTGTCGAGCCCCTATTTATGGGCAGGCGTTGCGGAGGCCCCCGGGGAGCCAGCCCTGCCTCCCCCCGGGCCGTTATGCAAGCTGGAGCAGAGCAGAGTGCTGAAGCCAAAGGGCAAGCAGGGGATCCTGCGAATGCTTCCCTCCTGTTGATACCACATATTTGCTCCAGGGTGCCAAGCTGCTCTGCAGTGAAAACAGCCAGCGGCCAGCGGCCAGCGCAGTGGCCGCCCTGCCCCCAGCGCTGCCGGGCCGGGCGGGGAGCAGGGCCCAGCGCTGGGGTGGCCTCACTCGGACCCAGAGCGGGGCTCCAGTGAGATGGAGGGAACGTCCAGCGCCTGCCAGGTCCCAACCCAACCCATGGGACTGGACACCTGCGTGTGCTCCTGCGGGACCCCCTGCTCTGCCTTGACTCGAGTCCCTGCACCACCCAGGGAAGCCTCTCTGCCGGCCCCAGCACCCTCGGGAGCATCCCAGGGCGGTGCAGCTCCGGTGCATCCCACTGCTGAGCCCCGTGTTCAGCTCCCTGGGGACCGGCACGCAGCCAGATGGACCCCTCAACTTCACACCCCACCTGCCCCACCACCTTTTGCCAAGAGGGGCTGGAGACGCCCTCCCCCTTGGTTTGTGGTCACCAGCAGGCACTGAGGTGCCCTCCCTTAGCGTGCAGGCGAGGGCAGGGGATGTGCGCTGGGTGCCAGCAGCAACGCCCATGGGTCTGGCAGGGTTTGGGCAGGGCTGGCAGTGCCGGGCAGAGCCCCAGCCCCGCGGCGCAGCCCTGCCAAGGTGCTTTACGTAAGGACCGTGTTTTCACAACAGCTGGTTTTCCCCTGGCAGCCCCCCCTGCACATTCCCTTCCCCGCGCCCCGCTGCGAGGCCGCCCTGCCCCGCGCACCCCGCGCCCGCCCGGCCCCGCGGATTTATGAAAACAAAACAAAAGCTGAGCCAGGCAGGACTGGACATCACGAGAGCCTGGCTAGGGCCCCACATGCTGCGCTGGGGCTCAGCCTCCCCCCAGGGGGTCGGGGGGGACGCTCGCCACCGGGCACAGAGGCAGGGAGCGCCCGGGGGTGTCACTGTCACCTGGCACTGCGGCAGGAACACAGAGTCCCCCCTGCTGCCAGGTACCCCCAGCTCCCTGCCCAGGGGCCAGGAGGGGGTGCCCGATGGATACCCGGGTGGTGCCCGGCTCTCCTGGGGGTGGCAGAGCTGGTGCAAGCTCAGGAGTGTGGGAGCACTTGAGCAGGGCTGGGGGCAGGACGGGGTATCTGGGCTGTGGGTCCCCGCGGCAGCCGGACACAGACCCTCGGGCATAACCCGGGTGTTCGCACCCAGAGATGGTTTAGCCCCAACGATGGATGGGCTGAGCCGGGATGAGGGGTGTGGGGAACGCTCGGGGGCCAGCCCAGCTCCCCGGGGCTCTCTCCCCTTGCCCCCATCCCCCTGCCCAGTGCAGCCCCTTCGGGGTGCGGGTGAAGCGAGCCGCAGCCACCACAGCCCGGCTCTGGCAGGCTCAGGGGGGCGGCCGGGCTGGACGCGGCTGCCCCGCACGGGGATGGTGGGAGCGGGGCCTGGCTCCGGGCACAGCACGTGGCTTCCCTTACATAATTCCCTGATAAACAACATGTGTTACCACTTCCCGCTAGGATTGCAAAACGCCGGTGCTGGGGGCAGAGGGCTGCGGGGGGGACGGGGCTGCTCCACCCCGGGAGGTGCTGGCTCTGCGGGCAGGGGTCCAGCCCTGCAGCGGCCCCTCGGGGAACCAGCTCTGCAGGGCTGGGGCAGGGCAGCGGGGTGTGTCCCGGCCCTGGAGGCCCTGGGGATGGGAAGCAGGACTGTGGGACTACGATTTCCTCCTCTGGGGTCTCTGAGGGATCTCTCAGCTTGTTGGGGGAAAAGGCCGATGCCGGCCTCTCCCCGTGCCCCCTGTGGCCCCAGGCACGGTGCTGTTCCCCTCAGGGCCGGGCCCTCCCTTGCCCCCCACCAGCTGGACCACAGGCACCACCTCAGGAACCAGCACAATTCCCATCCCGCTGTCCCGTGGCTGGGGAGGGCTCAGGGAGAAGATGGTGGGGGTCTGCAGGGAAGGGGCTGCACAGCCCCCAACACCCCCTGGGTGTGCCCCAGCCAGGAGCAGTGTCCCAGGCACTGGCAGCCCAAGGTGGAGGCAGTGCTGGCCTGGCTGGGGCACACCAAGAGGCGACTGGCCTGTGCACAGGCTCGTCTCTGAGGTGTTTATTGGGATGCTGCTGGCTGCTGCAGGAGGATGGGGCACAGAGCAGAGGGGGGACACAAGCTGGGGGGCACAGGACAAGGACAGACACAGCTGCCAGCACAGCTAGAGGGGCTGAGGAGCCCCAGGGCTGGCTCCAAGCTGTGGAGCATCAGTGGGAGCTGATGGAAGTGAGGCTCAGACCTGTGTGGCCATAGGCAGCTGGCTGAGGTGAGGGCTGAGCTCTGGGACCCCCTGGCAACTCCGTCTGCACCTACAGCTTCGTTTCTGGAAGGAAGAGAAGTGCTGAGGGGCTGGGGGGGAGTCCAAGCCCAGCGCCAGGGCAGGTGACCTACCTCTGCCTCCCCAAGCACCGATGACAAGTGATGGAGCTGTCCCCAGGGACCCCAGCCTTCACCCCAGGGTGCCCCTGTGCCAGGACATCCCAGACCAGCCCTCCCCCCAGGAGACACCAATATAGATCCATCTGCCCAGTCTGACCCATGTGGGGGGTGAATGGGGTCTGCTTTGCCAGGATGTCCCTGATGCCCATCCTGAGTGACGGTTTGCCACACAAGGGCACAGACTGTTCTGGGGAATGGTCTGGCATGACCTCTCCCATGCCAGACCAGCCCTCCCACGCTGCTGGGGCAGGACCACATGGCCATGGTGCAGTGTGGATCTGGCCCACTGTGCCCAGCCCACAGCCAGGACAGGGACACCCCACTGGTGCCCAGCGTGGGACCAAGCCTGGCACATGGGGACACCCAGCGCATCACCCGGCACCCCCAACTCACCGTCGAGGACGTGAAACTCATCTGCAGAGTCACAAAACCCTGCAAGAGACAGAGCCTGGGGGGTCACCTTGTCTGGGACATGGCACCCTCCAGCCCCTGCCCCCCCAGGACATTGCAGGGCACAGCCCCCTCCTTGCATCTTTGTCCCTGGGGTGGCCGGAGCATGGGGACAGACCCCACACGGGTCTCCCCGAGGGCAGTGTGCCACCCACCGTAGGTGGGGAAGTAGTAGGTCACATCCTCACTCAGACCCACAGCCCTGACATGCTGCTCAAACTTGTTCACGATGGCGTCACTGACCAGGCTGGTCCGTCCTGCACGGGGGAGACGCCGTCAGTGGCCTCAGGCCCTCCCTGGCCCTGCCCTGAAGCCCCCATGTCCCTGCACAAGGCTCAGGGCCCAGGGGGCTTTCAGCTCAGAGAAGTGGGTTCCCAGTTCCCCCTTTACCAGCTTCCCCCACAGCATCTGGGGACAATTCTCCAGCTGGGGAGTGACCCCCATTGCCATGTTGGGTCCTCCAAGGCTTCAGCTGGCATCCTCTGAGTCCAGCACAGGTTTCCCACCCCTGTCCTTCACCTGCCACGAGGCCCTGAGCCCCGACCCACCATAGAGCTTAACAGAGATGCTGCGGCCCTTCTGGTAATAGAGGATGACGAAGCTGCTGGGGTCGGCCTCACCCACCACCACATCCACCTTGCTGCTTTTCCTGTGGCCTGGGAAGGACGAGAGGATAGCCCAGTTAGCCCCAGTTAATCCTGGTTAGCCCCAGCATCATCCAGGGGCTTCATTTCACCACAGGCCAGGTGGGTGAAAACCAGGGCCAGAGTGGGGCAGCCCCACAGGCACCAGCCCATGGTGTCACCCGTGATGGCATCTGGCACTTGGAGACCCAAGATGTAAAATACTGGGAGGGCACTGGGAAGAGGGACATTGGTACCAAAACCCTGCCGAGAGCAGGACTGGGGGGCTCCAGCAGCCTCCTGCCACCCCAGACCAGTCTCCCTCACCCTTCAGCAGGAAGCGTCCGGGGGCCTGGGCGGGGAGGTAGTGCTGCCTGATTTCCCAGCACATCCTGTCCCTGCATGGGGAGAGGAGGAGATGTCAGCACAGGCTGCAGAGGATCTCCCCGGGTCCCTGCCTGCCCTGCCTGCCAGGGCACACACGTTTCCTTGGGACTTTGTTTTCTCCCCAGGGAAAGATGTCCCCGAACACCGGGGAGACACTGTGAGAGATGCTGAGCCCAAAATCCGCTGAGCCCGAGGAGTCCCTGCCACCTCCCTGCAGCGCTGAGCCTGGTCAGAGCCTCAGGGCCCACCAGGCTGGGGGGAAAGTGCTCACAGATGTGCTGAAGGTCCCCATCCTCAGACATGCTGCCCCTGGGATAGTCCCAAGGGCCAGTCCCAGGCTGGGCAGCCAGGGAGCCACCACATGCCTCAGTTTCACCAGCCTGGCTGTCCCCACACTGACCCGCCTGGGCACCCCAAGCCCCGCCTGGGCTAGTGGCCATGTGGGTAGCAGGGCGCCCATTGTGGCCAGGGCTTCTACTGCAAAACTCCCTGGAGAGCATCCCACCCACACCTGGCTCTGGGGAAGCTCTGTCCTCCTTGGAGCCTGTGGCCAGGGCACTGGCACTGCTCTGTCCTGCCTTCAGAGTTCCCATCCCACCCAGCACCCCTCGGCCCCATCCCAGGGCACCAGTCCTGTTCTGACCTGCCTGCAGCATCCCTGCCCCTGCCCCCTGTGCCCGGCATCACTCACAGCTTCCTGAAGGTGCTGATGGCCAGGCTCTGCCCGTCCAGGACGGTCACCGTCACCGTCGTGGCTTCCAGCTGGTGGCTGTGCTCTGCCAGGTAGCTGCAGCGGGAGGCCATGCCGACCAGGAACCACTTCCCTGAGAGCTGCATGGCACAGGGGTGGCACCATCTACAGGGCCACCAGCCTGGGGTGCCACCACTCAACCACCCTGAGCACCCTCCTTCCCCTCACCTGGCACCTCTGCCAGCAGCCTGTCCCTTGGGGTGCCCACAGGGCACAGCTGCCCTTCTGGTAGGTGGGCTGGTAGGGCAGAAGGAGCCTGACATGGGGACAGGCTGGGGGCGTGTAGGAGGTGCCCAAGGCACCTGCCCGTGGATCACACTGCCCACAGCACTGCGGGCACCCCAGTGCCACACTGGGTGTGTGCTGGGCATCACTTGACGCTGCAGCCCCAGCTCGGCCCCCCCAGCAGAGCCCCGAGCTCAACCCAAGAGTGAGGGTGGCTGCACCGGCCCTGCGGCAGCTCCAGACGGGTGAGGACGGGGGTCCCTGTGAGGCTCCAGCCCCTGCACCCGCCCTGGGCAGCTCTGCGGGCAGTGCTGGGGCTGAGCTGGGCTCTGGCAGCCCTGGCGGTGTGCGGGGGGCGCCGAGGGGCTCGGGCTGGGGAGGGGCTGGGAGGCTGAGTCTGGGGAGGACAGCGGGGGTCGGCCCTGGAGGGGGACACGGGACAGGAGCCACCGCGGCTCCCTGCAGCCCACCCCGGCGCGGGGTCAGCGGATGCCCACAGGCCCCTCTGCCCAACCCCTCACCTGGTGGAGGCTGAGCCCCTCCTGAGCCGCCACCTTCTCCAGCGGACTCTGGGGACGGGGCGGCCGCCGTCTCTGCCCCCGCGCCGTGAGGAGCAGCCCGAGGAGCAGGAGGGTGCGCAGGGCCGCCATGTGCGCTGTGCGAGGCCGGCGCTGCCGGGAAGCGGCGGGGCCAGGCGGGCACGGCCCGAAGCCAGGGGCCGGCCGGGGTCAGCGCCGGGGCCAGCGCCGGGGTCAGCGCCGGG
>VWZW01005953.1:13320-44456 GCA_013397115.1 Edolisoma coerulescens
CTGACCCCGGCACCCCGCTCGGTTGCAGGCGCGGCGGCAGAATGACACGATGGACGCGGGCTGCCCCCGGCTCCCAGACACCGTCCTGTTCGAGATCTTTCTGTACCTGGACCACGCCGACGTGCTCTCGGTGGGGCTCGTCTGCCAGCAGTGGCGCGCCGTGGCCCGCGACGAATTCCTGTGGAAGGAGCTTTTCTACCGCTACTACCGCGTGTCCCGGGACGTGCCGCGGCACCCAGGTGCGCTCCGGGGCGCGGGGCTGATGCCGGGGTTGGCCCCTGCCGTGAGCCCGGGACGGACACTCCGCTGCCCCCGCTCTGCCCGCCGCTGTCGGGGTGGTGGAACCCCCGAACCGCGCCGCCTCAGGGGTGTTGCGGGCTGAGATGTGCACGGGAAGGGCTCTGGGGTTGCCCAGACCCTTCAGAAACGGGGGCCAGAGGGCTGAAAGTGCTTTGCCTTTCCCTTCCTTTCACAGAAAGGAGCTTTCTGAGCTCTCTGGGCAGGGGCTCTGTGCAGCTGCTGTCCAGGGAGATGCCGGCAGTCGCAGTGAGTCCCCACACGCTGCTGCATCCCCGCCTGCCCGGGGCTCGGCAGCCCCTCTGCTGCAGCTCTGCCCCTTCTCCGGCCGGAGCAGGCGCTGCCCCGAGCGCCGGGGGCTGCTCCGAGGGGCCGGGCTGCGCAGGGACGCCCGTGCCTGTCTGGGGCACGTGTGGCCCTTTGGCAGCGCTGGGGCATGGGCTGAGTCAGCAGCTGCCCCCTGTGCCAGGGCAGGTTGGGTTTGCTGTGGGCTCACAGCAGGAGCTGACGGAGCCCGGCAGGGCCGTCCCCGGCCGAGCTGTCGGGGGGCTTGGGGGTGGCAGTCGTGTGGTCCCAGCTCTACTCCCTGCTGAGCATCCTGTGCTGGGAGCACTTTGGTGCAGTCTGGAGGGGGGACCCAGCTCTGCCACGCCAGCTGGGACAGGCTCAGGGAGCTGGCAGCAGGAGCCCTTGGTGCCGAGGGGGTTCTCTCCGAGCAGCCCATTCCTGGGGCGTTGCAGGGCGTGGGAGGGCTGTGCAGGGGGCTCCAGCTGTGCCTGGGGGAACTGGATCCTGGACTGTGATTGCAGTGGCTACAGAAGGGCAGGAGGAAGTGCCAAGGATTGGGCAGTGGGAGCTGATCTCCTTGCAGCAGGAACACCAGTGCAGAGGGGCTCTGGGAGGAGGTGGGATGTGGATGGGATTCCTCCAGGCTGTGTGACTTTGCTCTTGCAGACCCTGGGAGCTCCATGGGGCTGAGGACGTTCTCTTTGGGGTTTATCTAAAAGGCTCATTCCCTCCCAGCCTCCTGGAGCTGCTTAGTCAGCTGCCAGCCCTGTTCCTGAGCACTAATTAGGATCAAGCAGTCAGTGTAGCTCAGTAACATATTCAGGCACCTCCCTGGCTGCTGCAGCTGTGGGCACCCTGCACAAGGCAGCAGGACAGGGACAGCCGGCAGGCTGGGAAGGGGCTGCAGGGTGAGTTTGGGGAATAGCCCTGCCAGCCTGCCTGCCCTGGGCAGCCCCGTGGTTGCAGGAATGGTATCCAGGGGGTCTGTGAGAGGAAGTGTTGGGTTTGCTTGGCCAGACGGGGCCTACCCAGGCTGTTTCCCAGGGGGATGGGCCTGGACCAGGAGGTTCAGAGGGGGCTGAAGCACCCAGCCTCGAGCAGCAGTGGGATGTGCTGGCAGCCAGCTGGTCCCTGCCTGCAGGAGCAGGTGCCTCCCGGGCTGCAGCATGTTCCAAAAAATCCTTCAGTCCTGTTCAGTGTCACTAGGAAAGTTGGCCCTTATCCATATACATGTCTAATCCTCTTTGCTTCTTTGGGATTTGCTGCTACAAGAAGTCTGTAGGCTGCCTGGCTGGGCCCTTCGTTAAAAATCTTCTTTATTTGTCTTTTGTTGTCCATTGCCGGTGAGTGTGCCCCAGGCTGTGCTCAGCACACTGTGTCCAGCTTCTGTTCTCTCTCATTTTTTCAAGTCTCTTACCTCATGGAGATGGGTTTTCCTGGTCCCAGACCCTTTCTGGAGCCGTCTTAATTCTGTGTTAGACAAGACAGAGATAATCAGTGCAGAGCTGGGTATGGTGAGGAGCAGCTTCCCTCTTGTCACACCTGGTTGGTTTGGTTGTGTGTGCTCCCTCTCAGGCACCTCTGCCGGGGCTGTCCCAGCAGGGGCTGTGCTGGTTTGGAAGGCAGAGGTGTGGTGTGGAGCCGTGTGTGTACTGGAGGAAAGGGGTCTCTGTGTGTGGGAGTAGGGGAGCTACCGAGGAAAACGCTGGGGGCTGGCAGCTGGGCTGCAGCCCTGGGCTGGTGCCCCTGCAGAGCTGCTGGCCCTGCTCGCAGGAGTCAGGGCTGGTTTACTGAAGCCTGATGCCGTGCTTAGCCCAGCTCTGCCTCCCTGCGCTCACACTCCTGCCCCGTGTCCCTGCTCTGCACTGCAGGTGCTGTCTCCTGGTACGATGAGTTCCAGAGGCTCTACGACACCATCCCCTGCGTGGAGGTGCAGGCCCTGAAGGAGCACAATGACCAAGTTTTGCACCTCAGCTTCTCCCACTCTGGCTGCCTGTTTGCATCCTGCTCCAAAGACTGCACGGTCAAGGTAAAGTGGTAGGTGCCCTGCCCAGCCCTTGCAGCCTTGGTCCAGTGGGGCTTAGCCCTGAGAGCAGCCTTTGGCAAGTTTGTGGAGAGGTTTGACCAGATGTCCCTGGACTTGGGCTGGTTCCTGCGGGTGCTGAGCTGTGTTCTAAGCCGTAGAACTAATGACTCTTGCAAATGTAGCCTTGAGGGCTGTGCATTCCAGCCCCAGCCTGTGTGTGTGTGGAGGTGGCTGAGGTGCTTTGCTTTCTAGGTGCAGATCAGTGCCCTGTTGTGCCCTGGGTCTGAGAAGAGTGGGGAGGTGGTGATCCACTGCAGTGGATCATGTCTTGCATGAGTGGTTGTCCTGGGAGGAATCTCTCTGAACGTGCTGGAAACCCAGCTGTGGCAGCACCACTCACTGCCTGAACACCCTCTCCTCTGGCCAGTGGAGCAGCAGTTCTCCATGTAGCCCCTCTCCGTTTTCTGTCAGGGAAGTGGACAGGGATGGCGAGTGGGAGGCAGTTAAATGGGGGTTGTGATGCCGTTTGTTTTTCATGTCCTGGTGAGCACTGGCAGAACAGATAAAGCAGAGCCACTCTCAGGCTTCTCAGCAGCTTCCTGACTGTCCATCTCTCTGCAGATCTGGAGCAATGAGCTGGACATCTCCCTGCAGCACAGCTCCAACATGAGGCCGTACAACTGGAGCTACACCCAGTTCTCCCAGTTCAACTCGGATGACTCCCTCCTGCTGGTGTCCGGTGTCTTTGTGGGGCCTCACAACTCCTCCTCGGGGGAGATTGCTGTGATCAGCATGGGTGAGTGGGGCTTCCCTGGGGTGTGGGAGTGCTGGGTGAGGGGGTTCCCTTCTTCTTTGGCTGTGCAGTAGCCTCAGCTTGTCCTGACACCTGAGCCAAGGGGTTCCAATCACAGTTCCAGAGGGGAAACCTCACAGACAGCTCTGCTCGGGTCACCACAGCAGCACCCCAGGGCTGTGTGACGTGGGTTTGACCTCACTCACTTCTCTTCTAAGTGCCAGTCTGGGCAAGGGTTATCCACGTCACTCATCTTGAAGCCCCTGCCTCTGCCTTATGTGGTGCTGGGCATAGAACCACAGAAACCCAGAATGATTTGGGTTGGAAGAGACCTTAAGGCTCATTTTATTCCACCCCCTGCCATGGGCAGGGACACCTTCCACTATCCCAGGCTGCTCCAAGCCCCAATGTCCAGCCTGGCCTTGGGCACTGCCAGGGATCCAGGGGCAGCCACAGCTGCTCTGGGCACCCTGTGCCAGGGCCTCCCCACCCTCACAGGGAACAATTCCTTCCCAATATCCCATCCATCCCTGCCCTCTGGCAGTGGGAATCCATTCCCCTTGTTCTGTCACTCCAGGCCCTTGTTGCAAGTCCCTCTCCAGCTCTCCTGGAGCCCCTTTAGGCTCTGGAAGGGGCTCTGAGGGAGCCTTCTCTTCTCCAGGCTGGACACCCCCAGCTCTCTCAGCCCATCTCTCAGCCCTCAGACCACCTTTATGGCCCTAGTCTCACCCTTAGGTCTCATGGGGCTTTCTGAGGTGTTGTCACCTGAGCCTCTTTCACTTCACTGCAGCTCTGTATATGTGGCTCATCCCCATGGTGTTATCTCACCATCTTTGTGCACAGCCCCACAGTGCCAGGCGTCAGGAGTGCAGCAGGAACCAGGAGTGCACAGCTGCCGTGGTTGGAGAGGCCCCAAGCCCCAGGGGTGGGAGTGAAATTCTCTGTGTTTAGCTCGTTCTTGTCCCCAGGGCCTGCTCTGGGCCCCGCTCAGGGAAAGAGTGGGAGCTGGGATTGCTCTGTGCTCTGGCTCTGTGCACTGCCCTGTTATTTTGGTTTCCCCTGTGCAAGGTATCATCACGCATCTCTGGAGAAAAGAGAAATAATCTGTCTCTGTGGCAGTGGCTGGGAGCTGGGTGGAAGTTGGCAGTGCTGCTTCAGAGACCTGGATCCACTTCCCCTGTCCCTCATGGTTTCTCCAGGGCTCTTGCTGGAAGTCACTGCCTCACACTCATGTTTCCCTTCCAGAGAACTTCACACTGCTTTCCAGGGTGAGGAATAAGCCCTATGATGTGTTTGGCTGCTGGCTGAATGAAACCAACTTGATATCAGGCAATCTGCATCGGATTGGGCGCATAACCTCCTGCTCGGTGCTGTGGCTGAACAATGCTTTCCAGGTGAGCTGCCTTCCTTCCAGCTTCTCAGGCAGTGCAGCTTCCTCCTGGCTCCTGGGGGAGGGAAAGCTGCAGGAAGGATGGCTCAGTCCTCCTGTCCTCCCTGTTTGTCTCCTCTGACTTGCCCTCAGGATCCTGAGCTCGAGGCAACCCCTGCGTGAGGCTTCTCCACACTCGGTGTTGTGGTACTCACTACAATATTCTGGCTCTGCCCTCAGATCTCATTAACTCTTGCCACATTGATTAGGCTGAGGAGTTGGCTGCAGTGCTCCACAGCATGCATTGCCCAACAGCAGGGCTGCTGAGGTCCTTGGTAGTCTGAAGCTGGGCCTGGGACTGCTGTAGCCTGGCATGTGTCCCAGCAATGGCCCTTCTCTCTTGGTAGCTCAGGGTGTTCCTGGGAGCTGCAGGCTGAGCTCAGCCCTGCCTGGCCTTGCTGAGGTTTCTTGGGCCAGGTGCTGTCTCTGGTTCCGTGGAGAGCCGAGTGTGCTGGCCTCAAGCTGCTCGTTCACTCCCTGGCTCCTGGGCTGCTCAGTCGTGTTCCTCACATTTTTCAGTGTCACACCTGCACATCCCCATGTTTTGTGATTTTAACATGATGCTGACCCCAGGTAAAATCCTCTGGTAGCAGAGACCTTCCCACAGCCACGTCTCCGTGCTACACTGAGGCATTACCCCAGCATTACCCCTTCCACCCCTGAAAGGCCAGGAAGGACCTTGCCCGTGACAGGGAGTACGGCTGCAGGCTGGGAACAGTGAGGCAGAGACGGACCTGCTCTGTGTGTCTGGAGCAGGTACCAAGCTACCCCTGCTGAGGGCACAAGCACACTCAGGAGCGTGGGGATTCTCTGCCACTGCTGCTGTGGGCCACAGGGATCCCACTTCATGCTTATCACAGAGCCTGTTCCTGAAATCCTTGGCGATCATGGAATGCAGAGTATCCTGAGGTGGAAGGGACCCACAAGGATTAAGTCCAGCTCCTGGCCCTGCACTGTGAAGCACCAGGCAGCACCAGCTGATGACCTCGGGGTACGGTGGCAGCAGGGCTGCCCAGCTGCTGTGCTGCATTGCTGCCTGCCTGCAGGAATGTTTTCTCTCGCTGTGTCTCCATCCAGGACAGGAAAGAGCTTGGTAGAGCTGGCAAGCCTGGGGCCAGTTCCTGTGTCAGTGCCCCAGTCACACTGTGAAGGGGTTGGTGGGGACTGGTGTCCCTGCACTGGCTCAGTGTTGGTTTGAACTGTGGGAGTGACGTGGGGTGGCTCCTGCTCACTTCTCCCCTCTGCTCACAGGGCATCGAGTCTGAGAATGTGAACGTAGTGAAGAGACTGTTCAAAATCCAGAACCTGAATGCCAGCACCATCCGGACCGTGATGGTGGCTGACTGCAGCCGGTACGATTCCCCGGACCTGCTCCTGGACTACGAGGAGCAGCTGGCTGCTTCCTCCACCTGCCCAGTCTTTGATCTCGGCAGTGACAGCGAGGAAGAAGAGGCCAAGCCCAAGGTGCCTCCGGAGCCAGCCGTGCAGGAATTGCCGGATGCCGGGGGCGTGCCGGCGGAGCACGGGCTGCAGCAGCTCTTTGATGATATTATGGAGGGCCGCGTGAGGCCTGCCATGACCGAGACAGAGCTGGAGACAAAGGTGGCCGAGCTGTTTGTGCGCAACAGAACTAAACCGCCCGAGCCCAACCTGCTCCCCACAGACAGCAACAGCAAGACAAAGTACTTGATCTTCACCACAGGATGCCTCACCTACTCCCCGCACCAGATAGGTAAGGCTGCGTCTGAGCCTGGGGCTCCCTGGGGGCCTGGGCTGCAGCTGTGCTTGGGATTTGGGTCGGGAGAAGACCTGGTCTCCCTGCTGCCTGTGTTTGAGGTGTGAGCTGCAGTTTGCTCTGGGTTCCGAGAGGCCCCATCACTGAGGGGAGTTCCACCTCCTCCACTCGCCTGAGGGTTGTTTTGTTGCTGCCAGCGTGACACGTGGCCAAAGTCATGGCAAGGGCTGAGCAGAAGAGCAAGAAGGAGCTTCTGGTTAAGGGCACCAGCCATGAGCAGCATTGGGTGCAGGGGCAGGGCAGCGCTTGCCCTGGAGGAGTGTGGTGGGACCTTGGTCCTGTTCTCTTGTGGGCGTGGACAAGGCACCAGGGCAAGCCTTGTCTGAGCAGCACGGAGTTGATGTGTGAGTCACCTGTGTGGTGCCCCTGCCCCTTGCCTGCCTCCCCTCTGCCATGGGTGGGACCCCCCTTAGGTGGGACACCTGGGACTGAGGAGGTCTCCCAGGGAATTATTCACTGCCCCAGCCAGTGTTTCTGTGGTGAGCGATGCTGGGCAGGCTGCAGCCTCCTCTGCTGGGTGCAGCACACACCAGGCAGTGGCATTGCTGGTGACCTTGTCCTGCGTTAGGATGTCACTTGCTCTCACCTGGGGCACTCCTGTTAAGGCACCAGGACTGGCAGAGCCTGACTTTACAGGAAATCCTGCGGGGAGCTCCTCAGTGGATTTGCCCCAGGTGGCTCAGCCCTGGGCTGAGCTGAGGTGGCACCGGGATCCCCTGGGCTGAGCCAAGACCACCTCGCAGACTGGGACCTGCCACACACCAGGGCAGAGCCTTTGGGCTCCCGAATTCCCCCGCAGCCTCTCAGAGCTGCGGGATTTATGTGATGCCTTTGAACTCTGTGACTCCCTGGCTGGTGGCCAGCACTTGCAGCACAGGCTGCTGCTTGGAGGGCCGGACAGTTCCTGTCCCACCATGAGTCACTGCAGTGTCGTTTGCCCCTTGGTTTGTGTGCAGAACTGGCCCTGTGCACCTGCTCTGTGCCCCCAGGACCTGAAGGAGCTCACTCTGTGCTCACCTCCCACTCTGTGCAGTATTGCTCCAGCCTGAAATCCTTGAGTTCCTGTTCCTTGTGCTGGTGCGAGGTTGAGCAGCCTGTCCTGCTGGCTTATGTATGTCTGAGTTTGGAATGGGGAGCGTGGTGCTGTGGAAATGAGGATGAAGATGCTGGTGAGCTGCACCAGTGGGGTGGAAGAACACTGGTCCTATCCCAAAGGTCCCAGGCTCAGGGGCAGAGATATTGGGAATGGCCTTGGACTTGGGGTGTAGTGGGGTGTCACCTGTGTCTTGTTGGCCTGCAGGAGAGGGCTAAAATCAAGGGTGGTGGTAGCAATTCCCGCAGAGGGGCGATGGGCTGGGCTGGGCTGGGCCACCTGCCAGCTCCCCCTGGACCTGCTGAGGATGAAGCCTGTGTGTGTGCCCAGGAGCTGCTGAGGCTCACAGCCGTTGGGGATGGACCATTTGTGGAGCCGTTTGTGTTTGGGACCTCTGCAGAGCTGGAAGGGGTCAGTGGCTCACTGCTTGACCCATCACTTGTCTCCTTTAGTCAGAAAGCTCAGAAACTACAAAGCACTTGAGCACAGTTTGGGTTTAAATGTCTGTTCTTTGGGCTTTCTGGGACAGGTCCCCACCTGGACTTGACAGTGTCAGGAGAAAACCCTGCCACAGCCAGTGCATCTGCTGGTCTGCTCCAGGCTGGCTGGTGCAGAGAATGGGCCCACCCAGGGATTCATTTAGGAGAAAAACCCTTCTACAGCCAGCGTGTCTCCTGGGCCAGCGCAGCTTCTATGTTCTGGTCCTGGCCCAAAGCCCACCTGGCGAGCTGAAGGAGCCTGGCCGGGCCAGCAGCCCTGTCCCAGACCTTGCCCAGAAAGCTGGTTCTCCTTTCTTAGCCGCACCAAGGGAAGCCCCTCCCTGAAGCCTGGGACCTCCCCCAGCCTGTGGAACTGCCTCCCTCTGCTTTGTGTCCCACAGGGATTAAAAGGATCCTGCCCCATCAGATGACGACCGCAGGGCCGGTGCTGGGGGAGGAGCGGCGCTCGGATGAGTTCTTTGACTCCCTGGATCACGTCATTGACATCCACGGGCACATCATCGGCATGGGCCTCTCCCCTGACCACCGGTGAGCACAGAGGGCACAGAGAACCGGGCAAGAGCTGCTCACAGGTTCTGTGGGGTGACCAGGACATGGAGTGACTGTGGTGGATGGATTGGGTGCCTGCTGATCCGGGTGCTGATGGTGTGTTACTGCTGAGCATCGCCCCGGCCGTGGCAGGAATGTGTTCCTGAGCCAGCTCAGGAGAGGGTGGCTCCTTCTGAGAGTGGAGGAGCTGCCCACACCAATGTGTCTTGTTCCTGAGGCAGATCATCCATGGAATCCTAGGATGGTTTGGGTTGGAAGGTACCTTATGAACCATCTAATCCCCTCCCTGCCCTCCCCAAGGTACCTGTACGTGAACAGCCGAGCCTGGCCACGGGACTGCGTCATCTCGGACCCGATGCAGCCGCCCCCCATCGCTGAGGAGATCGACCTGCACGTGTTCGACCTGAAGACCATGAAGGAGGTGAAGCGAGCGCTGCGCGCGCACCGGGCCTACACGCCCAATGAGGAGTGCTTCTTCATCTTCCTGGACGTCAGCAGGGACTTTGTAGCGAGGTGAGGGGGTGGGCAGGGCCCTGACCCTGCATCTGGGAGGGCCTGGGGCTGTTGCTGTGGGATGGCCGGGTGAGCAGAACACTCCTGTGTGTTGGGAGCAGAGCAGGGAATGGGGTGGGAAGAACAGAGGGACTGACTTGGAAGGTGCTGATAAAGGGTAGCTGCCCTGGTCCTGCTGTAAATATCCTGCTGTAAATCCCTGAGGAAAAGGTAAATTTGGGGCTGTGGTGTGTTTGGTGGCAGGTGGTAAATGCCCTTCTTGGGGCTGCAGGTGCTGTGGGGTGAGCTGAGGGGCCCTGGATCCCAGAGGGAGCTGCCTGCACAGGATGAAGCTCATGGAGACAGGGGCTGGGGTACCCTCTGCCCCCATCCCTGCAGAAGGACGGGGGTGGGAAGGGCAGGGTGCTGGGGCTGCTGGGCTGACACTGGGACCAGTGGGACACGCTGACCACTGTCTCCACCCCAGCGGGGCTGAGGATCGACACGGCTACATCTGGGACCGGCACTACAACATCTGCCTGGCCAAGCTGCAGCACGACAACGTGGTGAACTCGGTGGCGTTCAGCCCGGTGGAGCAGGAGTTGCTGCTGACAGCCAGTGACGACACCACCATCAAGGTGTGGCGGTCCCCGCGGGCCGTGCGCGTCCGGCAGGCCAGGAGGCCCCGGCCCAGGAAACTGCTCTTCTCCTGGCTCATGAACCAGAAAAGCTGAACCCAGGTACATCTGCTCCTGCAGCTTCCTCACTGCAGCACCTCCTTCTGAGCTCACAGAGCCCTGAGCCCTGCACAGAGATGAGCTCTAGGCACACAAATCCTATGGCTGAGCCAGGAGGGGCCCTGGCAGCAGGAATTGCCTCCTCCTTGAAGCATCTGCTTCAGACAGGACATAAGAGCTGGGGCCCTGTTGTGGGCCTGTCGGGCAGCAGCTGAGCTGGTCACTGCAGGGTGGGCTCCCACAGCTTCTCACCAGCGTTGCTACTTGGGCACAGCTCTCTGGGCGAGCTCTGGGCTCAGGGGACACTGAGGCACGTCCAGTGTGGGTCTGTGTGAGCCGGGGACGTGGCCGGCCCCCCGGGAGCTGCCAGCTGCCGAGCGCTTGGCAGGAGCTGCGGTGCAGCTGCGCTGCCTGACTGCAGGACTCTCTTAGTGTTGGCGTTTTATTAATGTGTGTTTGTCCCAAAACTCGTCTGGCTGCTGGGGAACGTCAAGTGCCTCCTCCCCACGGCACCTCTGCCTGGGAGGGCAGCAGGGACTGGGGGCAGTGAGGGGGCGGCAGGGCCAGGGCTGGGGGCCTGACTGGCCCCAGGGTCTGGGTGTTGGTATCGCCAGTTTCCAAACTTGGGAGGGGGGAGGGCTGGTGGTAACGTGGTGCTGGCTTTGCCTCTGTCTTCCTCTGAGTAGCACTTCAATAAGCTATGGATCGGGAACGTATTTATTATGGAGGATCTGCTGTCCCTTTCTGGGGTACCCGTGAGGACAGCTCACCTCCTGCCCATGCTACCCAATCGTGGCACTTTAGGTTCTCTTGGTATGTTCTCTGTGAATAGGTGTAGGCACCCACGGGTGCTGCAGGTATTCATTCACCTGCAGGGGATGGGGAGGAGCCCTCCTGCCTGCAGTGACAGCTGAATAAGCTCCCTGTCCCTGGGGCTGACCCGCCATGGGGGGATCAGCTCCTCCACGACCCTGCGGGCACGGGGGACGGTCACTTGGAGTTATTACGGATGCAGTGGTGTTCACTGTCTGTCCCTCGAGCTTCTCTCCCTGTAGCAGGTACCCAAATGTCAGAGTCTAAAATTAAGCTCCTAATCTTGACCTGGCCTAGATGGGGCCCCCAGGAGCTGCTGTTGCTCCTGGAAGCAGGGCTGGGAAGGAGCTGCAGGGAGAGGCATTTTGGGGCCCCCCTGGAAGCCCCGGGGCACGTGCCTGTGCCATTCCCAGTCTGGGGTTGCTGATCGACCTGATGGAGGTGGCAGCTCCTGTCACAATGGCACTGATGGCTTTAGCAGCCCCTGCAGCAGGAGGATCGGCACTTGTGTCCTGCTGTGCCCCAGCTTCATCCAAAACCCCCGTACTCAGGTTTTCTGTCATGAAATGAGGGGTTCCTTCGTGTGTGTGCACAAGCTCCACATCCCGCTCTGTCCAGTCACACAGTGAAGGAACAGCCTCTCCCTCCTCCCCCAACTGTGAACTCTCCAGCCGTGGCTCGGTGCAGCAGCGAGCGAGGCACTGAGGTGTTGTTTGTACTGAGTTTTGCTCTTCACTCTGGCATTGAATAAATACTCTGCTGAAGCATCTCTGCAATGTGAGCTCGTTTTTCCGAGCGCTGCTCTGCTGGGGCAGTGCTGAGGCCAGGAGTGTCACAGGGCTGGGCTGGGGCACTGCAGGAGCTGCTGCCCAGCCCGTGGTCCCCTGCCCTGGGCTGGGGAGTCGGGGCGGAGAGCTGTGAGCAACAGGAGAGAGGCAGGGGCTGGCCGAAGGGCAGCAAGGGGCCGTGGCAGCCAGGGCTGAACACCGGAGGCTCCAGGGCAGGCCAGGGGCTGGATCCCTCCTGGATTTATGTTTTTCCAAGCACTAACAGGCACGGAGCAGGTAAGCAGAGAGCCCTCTAGTGCTCTTTGGCATTCCTGTGCCACAGCAGCCTCCTGAGCTGCACTGCCACTGTCCCCTCACTGCCCTGTGCCTCTTCCTGGTGCAGCAGCTGCTGTGGTGTGAAGGGGGTCTGGGGGCTTCCCAGAGGGGACATGCCTTGTGTTTGTCTCTTCTACACACAGTGAGCAGAGGCCACCAGGCTGCTGCCCCACATGGGTTTAGCCTCTGGGCTGGTGCTGCAGCTCGGGAGGGACAGGAACTGGCATCCTGCAGGCACTGGGCTCCCCCCAGCAGCGAGGGCAAAGCAGCCTGTTCCGGAGGAGCTCAGGGCTGTGACAGCCCAGGAACCGCTGGCCCGGTGCTGCTGCACTGGCTCCCCCTGGCCGCTTGGCCCAGTGGACCTCCAGCAGCCAGACTCCAGCTCCTTCCCTTCCCATTACAGCCCCCTCCCGCTCCCTCCTTGTTTGGGAATCCTCCTGCAGGGAGGCAGGAGCTGGGGAGGGCTCCCAGCACAGAAATAATCCCCCAGCACAGAAAGCCCCACCCCGAGGCAATCCTCCCCCATGCTGTGCCCAGCATCCCCTGGCTCACACACAACGATGCTGTTCAAACAGCTTTTATTAGTGGTTCTGACCATACTACACCCTCAAGGAAAACAAAACTTAGTTCACAGTGCCAGGCTAAGATGGTGTGGTCAAAAGGGAAAGAAACCCCACAACAATCCAGCGGTGGCTTGTGTCCAGTGTTTGTCCGTGTGGCCGCCAGGCCGGCAGAGCTGTGCCCAGGAAGGGGCTGGGCCCTGCCTGCAGCACACAGGGACAATTCCTGCTGCCAGCTCCAGAGCTGCTAAAAGCCAAAAAAGGCCCAGACAGCGTCAGCAGCACCAGAAGGGTGGGGAGAAAAAAGTTCCCGGTGGGAGGGGCTGACAGGCCACGTTTCCCCTCCAGCAGTAACCCCGGGGCCTGGCAGAGCTCAGCCTGAGCTTTGCTGCAGCACCGACTCTCCCACCGACCCTCCAAACACGTGCTGGGACAGGAGGACCAGCTCCCCCCCGAAAGCAGCCCAGACCCCCCCAGCTGAGCCAGCGTCTCCACAGTCCCTCCTGGCAGCACCTGGCCAGAGCTCCCAGCCCCTCTGGGGCAGCACCCCCAGATCAACACAGAACAAGCTCCCCCGTACATCACACTTAATTCCCAGCGATTCTATGAGCAGAGCTAACCTTCCTCTCCCTTCCCAGGCTTTTCCAAGCCTCCCTGGGGCGCTGCTGTGGATGGGAGTGGGGCTCTGCCAGCCTGGGTTTTCCTCATAAGGCACAGGGTGAGAGCAGCAACACAGGGCTTGATCTGTCCCTTGAGAGAGGCTGGAGGGGGCTTGCACAAAGGGAAGGGTCCTGTCACCCCTCTCCCACCTCTGTCTGTGCTGGCACTGGCTTCTGTCCCCCTCCCCCAAGAGCAGGGGCTGGGGCTGTCCCCTGCACACACAGGTGTGAGAAGTTCCATGCAGCGATTCCAAAGGGGGCTCACAGGTCACCCCAGCACCTGTCTGGAGAGCCCCCGGCCAGCACAGCAGCCGTGGGTGCAAGAGGCTCAGCTTGGGCCAGGGTCCAGCTCAGTCTGCAAGACACTGGGCACCCCTGAGTTCCTGGGCAGCAGCAGCTGCGACATTGCAAACAGCCCCAGGGGCAGGTCAGGGCAGTGCCAGCACGTGGGGGGACAGCCAGACCCCGCAGGGCTCTGCAGCCGTCAGACCCGGGCTGGGCACCTGGCAGGAGCTGCTGGCAGTGCAGGGCTCCTCCCCGGCAGCCATCGAGGAGGGTGTGACCACGCTCCAGCCGCGCTGCCCGAGGAGCAGCAGTGTCCACTGCAGGGGCAGGCAGGGGCAGACAGGGGCATCACGCAGGCCAAGGCGGCAGTGCCCAGACAGACGGACACGGCAGCGTGGCCGCAGATGGACGCGGAGCTTGGGCAGCAGCAGGAGCCCTGGGAAGGCTGGTGGAGCTGTCCCGCCGTGGGAGGGAAGCCAGTTCAGAGCTCGAGCCTTTGCCTGTGAGCAAAGACAGCTCCCAGCACAGCACCCACCCCCCAGCGCTGCTCGACACACGGGGCAGAGGGGGCAGGGCCTGGGGCTCTCGGGGTGCACACTGAGCTCTGTGTCACCCTCCTCTCCTGGCACAGGAGGGACAATCTCCACAGCAGATTCACTTCTCTTTCCCTACAGGCATCCCTGGTGCTGCCCCACGCTCCCTCCTGGGCAGCAGCACCTCCTGCCCCATTCCACGCCCCAGCACACACCACCCATCACACACCCAGCGAGGGCTGGACTCAGGGCTCCCCTGCCCTCCAGCTGGGCTCAGAACCCTCCTAACATACCAAGGGCACCAAACCAGTCCGTGTCTCTCTTGCCCAGCTGGCACTGCAGCTGTCACACACCCTCCTTGTCGCCCGGGATGCGGAGCAACCAGCAGTGCAGAGCCATGGCACCCACAGCACACAACTTCCAGGAACACAGAGATCTCAGAAGGAAATCCTAGACAGCTGAGCCAAAATCCACAGGAGGTGGAGCTCAGCCAGGGCAAACCGTTGTTTTACTACAGAGAGCTGTGGATGTCGGCTAAACTGGTAGAGCAAGAGCTGCGCTGGTTTCCACTGGGAGTCCAGACAGCAGCAGTTCAGACACCCAAGTCCCTGCAGGAAATCTTCCATATCTCACAGCCTGCCAGTGTCCACCCAACCCTCTCCTAGGAAAGAGGGCTCCCATCAGACACCTCGTTTCCACTCAGAGCGAAGGTGCCGTTTCAGGAAGGGCTTTTCCCCTTCCACTCTGTGCCCCCTCCTCGCTCCGAGACCCCGCCTGAAGTGCAGCACAAGCGGGGGATGCCCGGGCAGGGCTGGCTCCACGCTCACTGCTCCCAGGTCGGGAGGGTTAGAGGCCCGTGAGATCAACGATGGCTTTAATAAAGATGGCATCATCACGCACGTAGGAGTTCTTGGCTTCCATGACGGACACGGGGCAGAAGAGGGGACAGCCACTGGCGATGTTCATCTCCGTGACGGGGCGCTGGAAGGACGAGGACGTCACGTCAGGGCGGAAGGCGTCGATGATGTGCTCCCGGTTATTCTGGTCCAGAAGCATCAGGGTGACCTGTGGGGAAAGGTGAGAACATAAGGGAGTGGCTGAATGAAAGGCACACGGGAGCCCAGCCCGGTGACCTGCTGTGACACGTGCAGACACCAGCAGCCACAGCCGCCCTGCCAGTCGCAGAAATGCCAGGGGAGAACGTCAGTAGCGTCCTGTAGAAATCTTCCCATGTCCTGTCTGTCACTGGAAGCTTCCCTGTGGCAGCACAGGGCTGCCGGACTGACTGAAAACCTACACCTTGCTCCCAGCCCCGACGCCGCACACAGGTACTTCCCTGAGCCAGGGCTGTTGTCCTCTCTACATCCGCTCGTGCCCGCTCACTCAGCCCCCGCAAACCTGCAGTGCCCAGGAGCTGGGATCTGAGCTCCTGCCCTCGAGTGAGCACCCGCTGTCCCCGAGCTCTGAGGCCAACACAACCCTCCCTTGCCCTCAACCCCTGCAGAGGCTCTGTGGGGTTCCAAACACCCCATGTCACCCCTGTGCCCCACAGCACAGCCGGTGCTCTCAGCACACCTGGGGAACCCCCAGGGCAGCCAGCACAGAGCCCTTCCTCTGCCGTGCCAAGTGGGCCAGAGTGACAGTGCCGAGGAGCTCGAGTGGGTGCCAAACCAGAGAGGCTGTGGCTGGACACAGTGGGCTCTGCTCCAGACCCACCTTCTGGTTGAAGGGCCACCGCAGCAGCGCGTCATTGGGTCCCTTCATCACCACGAAAAACAAGGACAGGTGGGTGCCGCGCCCGGTGCCGTCCCCGTTCAGGTACACGCGCAGACACATCTTGTAGCCGTACTTGCTGGTGTAGAAAGCTGTCAGAGAAGTGTGGAACAGGCACAGTGAGAGTCCAACGCAGCACAGTCTGGCACCAGCAGATCCCTCTGAACTCTGAGAGATCTTAAGTTTGGAATCTGGGAGGAGCCAGGTCTTTCAGAAAAAAAAAAGACTTGGAACAGCCTTCACTCAGAAAACAGATTTTGAAGTAATTATGAAATCCCATTTGCTTTTCTCTCGTGGCCAAGCCGCAGGTGCTGTTCCACATCCCCAAGAAGCAGGTGCAGGGTACAGGCTCAAGGCCTGTGACAGCTCTGGGCATTCTGATAAAGCTCTCCAGAACCCCGAGACCCGTGAAATTCCTGCTCAGCAAACCCTAGCTCCCCTCCCAACCGTTCTCTGCCAGGGGAGCTCCCCACTGAGCAAGACAACAGTGCGAGGAGCTGGTTTCAGCTTATGCTCATATCTGGGAAGTGCTTTCCCAAGCAAACAACCAGATCCCAACCTGCTGCTCACTGTCCCAGTGTTGGGCTGGGGCACTCTGTGAGGAGAGCCCCTTCCTCTGCTACTGACACTTGAGCACTTCCCTTGGTATGGTTTGGGCTTTATTTAGACATTATCTCTTGCACAGTCATACTCCAGGCTTAAAAATGTATCTCTGGGGATCTAATATATATTTCCTCCCTTCCTCAACTATTTTCTTGCTGGTTTTATGGTCTCTTGAGTATTTTAATTCAAACAAAAAGGTTATGCAAGGATCATCTAGTCCAAGCCCCTGCCATGGACGGGGACACATTGCATTAGACCAAGGTGCTCAGGGCCACATCCAACCTGGCCTTGGCAGCACCTCCCAAGCAAAGGACCTACCACGAGACCCACACCCAGCTGAGATACAAAAGGTTTTGGGGATTTTGCACACCTGGAGAGAAGATGGCAGGAGAGCGGCCTGTTATCGCCTCCTGACGCTTCCGGGCAAACTCCGTTATCTTCCAGATGAAAACCCCGTCGTAGGTGGAAGCCTCCATGCTGCGGATCTTCTCCTCCATCTCGGCCATGGCCAGGTCTTTGAGCCCAATGCTCCTCTCCAGCTGCCGGACCTGCTCAGTGGGACACATGGTGCAGGTTAGAAACACCTGCCCTGCAGAGGTTGGGTGCAGAGCCCGGCATCCCCTTCAGGACTGCTCCTCAGGGAGAGACTTTCTCCAGAATGGACAGGGAGCACGGGAGGGAGAAATTGAGCAACATGAGCCAATTCAATGAAGCTTCCTTCTGCACCCTGTCACTCTGGAGAAGATCTATCGATACAGCTCAGTGCTGGAGCTGGAAACTTTCCCATAGCCAATGTAAAAATCCTTCCAAGGAGCTGCTCCATTGGCTGAGCAGCACAAGAAATGAGGATGGGGGAAAAAACCCCAATAACTCAGCATTGTGACAAAATTAAATTGAGAAAGAAAAGAACCTACACCCTCTGGAGGGTTCACCCCTGCCAGCTCACACAGGGTCATGCCAGGTCCCTTGCCCAGAGAGCACAGGCACGCTGCAAACTGCACAGCTCCGGGTGCCAGGAACACTAGGAGCACTCCACAGGGACTGTGCTGGAGCAGACTGGTGGAGGCAGCTCCTTCACACCTCCAGACTGTTGCTGTGGGCAGCAGCACTGATGGCACTCCTTTGGCAAAGGCAGCACTCCTTTGGAAAGGTCTGGAAGGTTCAGATTCAGTGAGATGCAGTGCAAGGAGATGCAATGAAATTCTGGGTGCTCTGGCTCTTGTCGGAAAACTTTGCTGAGGAAGAACCCCTCGGTATCTGCCCAGCTTGGTAATTAACAGAGATCTGATGCTTTACACAGGTCAGGTAAATTCCCAGCTTTTCCAGGGAGCTGCTGAGGGTTGGGCACAGGCACAAAGGGTATTTTAGTTCTGCCTTCAGATTTGTGGCGTTTCAGGGCCGGGTGGTGAAGCTCTGCTAGCTCATGACACGGAAAGGGAACAGGAAACAGCCTCTGCTGGGAGCGCTGGGAAGGCCAGGCGAGCAGTTACCTTGTTGCTCAGCGTTTCGATTTTCTCCTGGTCCAGCCGGTGCTGGCGGCTGTAGGCTTCAGCTGTCAGGGACACTCTCTCCACCTCCCGGTTGAGCACACAGACAATGTTCTCAAAGGTCACTGTTTTCCTCTCGAGGGCCTCACACCTTCCCAAGAGCTCCAGGGATCGGGAGAGCTCCGACTCCGAGCACAGCGAGTTTGCTGCCAGCAGCGGGGAGCTGGTTTGTGATGAGGAAAGGACAGGAAGGGATTTTGGGTCCCCAGCACCGGCCTTGAGGCTGAGCACAGAGCTCAGCAGCATGTAGAGATGCTCTGCCAAACACTTGCTTTCATGTTCCAGGAGCTTTTCATTTTCCACCTACATGAAGAGAAATACATCCCCCATTCAGCATGTGCAATCTACACTGTCACCATCCACAGAACAAATTTCTCCTATCCAGGTCACAACATCAGCTTTAAGTTTATAATTTATAGGGGGGGAAAAAACAAAGAAAGAATTAAAAAATGTGTTTTGGTGGGGGTGCTGTGGGTTTTTGTTTTGTTTTAGAAATGCTTCAGATCACTTACAATGAGGGATGCTAAATGCTTCCCCCAGCTGTACTGGTCTGCTCTGCCTTCCCCCAACCCCTCCCAGAAAAGCTCTGTCAGATGTACCTAACAGCAACGAAGGACAAAGCCTCACATAACCCCCTGGGGGAGGGATTTATGTGAACATCACCAGTGGGAGCTGGAAAAACTAAGTGACACAGAGAAATATGGCCTGGCCCCAGCTCTTCACTTACAGAATCACTGTAATCACAAGTCACTACACACTTGCTTGGATTCAAAGAGACCTTAAAGCTCATCCTGTCCCACTCCCTGCCTTGGGCAGAGACACTAGACCAGGCTGTTCCAAGCCCCATCCAACCTGGCCTTGAACACTTCCAGGGATCCAGGGGCAGCCACAGCTTCTCTGGGCACCCTATGCCAGGGCCTCAGCACCCTCACAAGGAACAATTTCTTCCTAAAATCTCATCTAAACCTGACCTCTGGCAGTGTGAAGCCATTCCCCCTGAAAGCAGCATAACCACCAGAGTCCCAAAGCACTCAGGGTGCTCTTAAAGTAGGAGGAGATCTCCTTCCACAGGAATTTCATTCCTGAACACCCAGACTCTGCACAGCAGTGAAGCTCCATGTGCAAAGGGTTTAAAACCCCTCTTTTTTCAAATACCTGACTGCAAACACGTGCGACAGTTTGGGCAACAGCAGCTTGGAGGTGAACTCTAACCCTGGGTCTGAAAAGCCCTGAGGTAACCCAGGAGAGGAACCCTTACCACCTCAGCACAGCCCACAGCCTCGAACCGGCAAGGTACTTTGGACCTGCCACAGGTCTTCACGTGGTCCCGAAACTAGAAAGGAAGGAAGGAAGGCAGTGTTAGATCTTCTGTGCCCCCAGTGCTCCCTGTCCATCCCACTGACTTTTGGGAAACTGCAGCCAAGCTGAAGAATGGCCAGGCTGTGGCTAATCACCAGCTGCCACGGAGCCCACTAAACCTGGGCTCTGCCCACCGTCAGGCGTGACTTTCACTGGAATACAAATATAGCCCTGACCCCTGAAGAAAGCTTAATTTCTCCTTCTCCTGATGGCTGGGAGGTCTCACTGCTCACCTGCACGTGCAAGAGAGAAAAAGCAACAGGTACAAGCTGGGGATGCAGAACAAGGAGCTTCCCTGAGGGCTGAGGAATGGGAGGCATAGGCAACAACCCCATGAAACAAGGGCACATTTCATTTTGAGCACTTCACACAACTCTGGTCAGGACGTGCCACAGGCTGGTATTTTTACCTCCATCCCAGCATTACATTTCTGCAGAGAGGTGCCACTAACCCCTCAGCACTGAGATGACTCGTTCAGGTTCCCACACAGCACATGATTAATCCAACAAGCACTGGCACAGCTTCAGCTTGGGTTTAGTACACCCCTCACCATCAGGTACCAGAGCTCTGTTCTGAACAACCACCATATTCCCTCCCCACTTAACTCCTACATCTGCTACAACAGATGTCAATTAAAACTGGTTTTAAACCACTTTTTTAAAGGCTTCTAGATCCATCTGGCTTGTGTAATGAGTTGGGTTACTCAAAGTTAACATGGCAGCAAATAATCAACAATGGCTTGGAGAGATAAACATGGGAGTTAATATTTAGACACAGAGTAGATCACCCAGGGGGATGCCACGAGCTGGGCTTCAGCTCCCGCCTGCAGATAAGCTGGGCTGCACCCCCAGCCCCAAGCCCCTCCTTATGCTGCCCATTTAGAAGAACTTTGCTCCTCTTTTTGCTGCCTCTGTTCCCCTGCCCTGCTAAAGGGCTTTTTCCAACACTGCTACTAAAAATATTTGCCCGTAGAAGGCAAGATGGTTTCAGATGAATGTGCTTCTTGAAAATGTTTCCCAAAACTTGAATTTTTCAGACTTTTGAGCCTTGTCCCAGGAGCGAGCAGCCTGGAGATGCTATAGGCACAGATTCCATTAATGATTAATTAGATACCAATTAATATAGCTGGAGATGGGCTCTCTTTCCAATATTGCAGCAGTGGTTGATGCAGTTGCTCTACACAGAACATAAACCCACGAGGCTTTTCCCGCAGAGGCTCTGCCCCCAGACGTGGCTCCAAGGGAGGTGGCACCGACACCGACCTGTGAGTGCCCCTGAGCCACATTCCCTCACGCCCATCCTTGTGGAAAACTGACATCCACACTAACGGCTGCCACTCAGTTGTTTTCCCCACTTCATTTCCTGATGGACTCTGCTCCTCCCTGCTCCCAGAACGCCAAGCTCAGCCCACCAGGACACCACACACCCCCGTGGCACAGGCTCCGATGGATACCTTCTCCCTGGGAATCTTCTTCCCACAGCCTTCACATGTCAGCGGGAATTCAGGGCAGACTTCATCATGAGCCTGTGAAGGAATGGACAGGAGATATTTGTCCTCAAATAAAAGCCCCAAGGAGGTTCTGTGATGGGCACAATCCCACGGGGGTGGGTTTATGCCTTACTGCAGCTGAGCGCTGGATTTACCAACCTACACCCAGAGCTTGGTCATGCTGATCCCTCTGGGCTGCTGACTCACCCTGTGACCTCCAGGCTACCCCAATTTGGGGTGTCTATGTAGCCTCAACCTCTATTTAAAAGCTGCTACAATGATTTTTTTAAAAAATAAATTATTGCTTTGATGCCCAAGATAATCAACAGGAAGCTCCACTTATGGCTCTGCCAGGAGAAGACACGTTGGGGCAGGTTGAGTGGAGTGAGCCACTACCTCAGCAGGATAATTTGGGTAATTTTTCCACTGTAATGGTTATCAGTCAGCTGAGGCATGGGCCCAGTGCCAGCCCATCACACGCCGGGCTGAGCTGTCTGATTGTATCTTCACATTTGAATTAGAACACCATTTTTCAACCAGAAAGAAAAATATTTTTAAACTGTTTCATTTACCAATCCCTGCACACGAGCACCTGCCCCTGCAGCCACAGTCAGGGTTGCGTGATGGCCAGAGAGGCTGAACAAACGACCAGGGCAACGTGATCCTCTGTCCTCAGCAACTCTTGGGCAACAGTGTTGGCTAAATTGGGAATGCTGGAACATGCCTCTGCTTCTGTGTCATTTCCACTGCCTAAACCTTCTCTTTACACACCCACCAGCTGAAACAAGGCATTGGAAACACCATGAATATGCGGATCAAAACTCAAATTAAAAGATAAGAGCACTGAAGTCTTCTGCCATGGTAGGGACAGAAAAAAAAATCCAACCAGGAGCATTTCTAATGCAACCATCTGAAACGAGATGTTTGAAAACCTGGTCACATTGAATCTCTGTTGTCTTGTGGGGGAACACGCACAAATCTCACCCTGTCACACACCGGGAGGCGGAAAGTGAAACCAGCAGTGGCTCCACTTCGGCTTCTTGGTTACTCTCTCCTTTTGTGCTTTAAGTCAGTGTCCCTGGAGCGATGGCCGGCCAGCCAGCGGGGTTTGGGGGGCCCTGCTGCCCGCACAGACACTGCTGCCTGCGGAGGAGGAGGAGGAGGCCAAGCGCCTGCCTTCATCCCTCACTCAGACGGGCTGAGCCCTTTCTTCTACCCACCTACAGCTCTCACATTCTAGAAACACCCAGTAACATCTACCCCACGACCCACAAAGCACTGGCAGAACAGACGGTCTGGCTGAAAGAAGGAAACTTCACTGCAGAGGCAACTATTTTAAAAGGGAGTATTTAAAACTTATGGTCTCCCATGCCAACGTGCTGGGTGTGAAACTACCACCCCCTCCACACTCCCCACCTCCCAGCATTTATGCTCCATCCTGACTCCCCTCCGCACCACGATGCAATGCCCAAGAGTGGGCAGCCCTGCCTGCAGCACGGGAAGGAAACCAGCCCTGCTGAGCTCAAAGTGCAACTGTTCTGTATGTAAATGGTTAAAGACATCCAGAAGCTTCAGCCAGCACAGATCCAAACATTTCTGTATAAACAGTTTCAGGCTCTTCTGGAAACCCCTGTTCCTCCCTCCCCACGCGGGCGTCAGAACAGAGATGGATGGTATCACTGCTGGAAGAAATCCAACCCACCCCCGAGCCAAGAGCAGGGGGTGGCACTCGAGCCTGATCTGCCACACTCCACTCCCCCAGCACTGGGGCAATCTTCCTGTTTATACCTTTCCCAAACCCACAGCTGTAGCTTCTGCTACAGGGATAAGCACCACTGACATCAAGGCACTTGCTTGGCAAGTTTTTGGGAGCTCTGGAAAGCCATGGCTGTAAGTGGGGCTAGGCAAGAGCAGGCACTCTCCCAGAGGGAATCAGAGTGGAAATCAAGTCAGACAGGTGGCAGAGGGAGGGGACAGCCACGGAAGAATTAAAATGGAGCTGGAAGACAACGGCTCACCCAGCGAGGCACACACCAGCCTGCAGCACCCAACAGCAGGAGCAGGAAAATCAACTGGGACAGAGTTAACAGCCTTCAGCAACACCTGGTTCTTCCCACTCAATTACGACCAAAGCCGCACTTACAGTGATCCACACTGAAGTGATCCACACTTCAGTTTCTTTCCCTATTTATAAACAGCGACACAACCCCACAGCAGCCAGCCCATCACCCACCACCATCAGACAGGCCACTCTCTGGGAGCTCACCTGAAAGGTTAGAAAATCAGACACCACTGCCCATGGAAGGACCAGGGCAACCAGCAGAAAAGCTGTATATTTTTAGATTTGCAGTACTTGCAGTGGAAGTTTCTCTCCGGATGCTCTGGCAGCAGGATGAGGCAGTTCCGTGCTCTCTGCACTGCAGCTGAGCAGGGCAGTGCAGACATCCAGAGGGAAAAGCAGGTTTAAATAAGGGCAGCTGATCCCTGGAGCACACAGTGATCATTCCTAAGGAGGCTGAGGGCAGACCTCACTGCGCTCTGAAGGGTGGGATCGTTGGGGTGCCTGTGCAGGGCCAGGAGCTGGACTGCATGGTCTTTGTGGGTCACTTCCAGCTCGGGATATTCTGTGGTTCTATGACAATGCCAGGATGAGCTGCTTCCCTGCTTCTCCTTCAGCCAATAGAGAAAACTGCAGTTTAATCTGATCACCATTTCACCTCTCAGGGCATCGCTAAATTCGACTTCAACTCTGGAAGAGGCTTCTGCTGGAAATCATTATCTCCATACCCTGGTGGCAGAGCAGGACGTGCCCCTGCTGCCTGGCTGCTCTGCTCATAACCTGCCACATCCACACAGGTCCAGTTTTATGGAGGTCTTGTAACCATGTTAGGAATCCATCAGCATGACACAGGACTCCCCCTCCAGCAAAGGGACAAGGCAGGCAGCTGGGAAATGCCACTGTTGAAGCAGCTGCTGTGAGATACCTCTGCCAGAGCCTGTGGGAAGGTCACAGCGAAGGGCAGGGCTGGCAGAGGGACAAGGGCCAGCAGGGCAGGCTCAGAGTGAGCTGCATGCTGCAGCTCTCCTGCAAAATCCCCTGGGTCTTGGAAAGACACTCCATTAGTCTCCTCTGAGCACAGCAACAGTAACCACAAGCAGACAGCTCAGGGCTTGGCAGCTGGAAGGGAGCAACAAGGAAGCAAAACTACCAGGATGGCAGAGGAAAGGCAGCTGCCACGGCACAGGGCACAGAGGTGGCTGCCAGGGCTTGGGCGGTCTCCAGCCCCAGCACTGCCATGTGCAGCACTCAGCTCCTTTGACACAGTAGCCTGGCTACAAGGAAAAGGGGGGGCCCATGGAATTGTAGAGAAAACACTGAAAATGGGTGTCCAGTGTAAAAGAGGAGAACCTGAATCCTTTGTGCTAAGAAGCATGAGTTGCTTCGTGCACCTCTGTCAGTTCCCCAGGGGCCCCAGCGCCTCCAAGGTGGGAATGTGCATTCGTGGTGAGGGGTTTGTTTCCTCACAGCACAGAAGAGACACTTGGCACTCACCCCCACTTCCAACCTCGTGACTTACAGCTTTTCATTCTCCGAGGGGCAGATCTCAAAACCATTAATTTTTGGGCCACCATGAGAAGGCTGAGCTGGTTTCAGAAGTGAAGAGCAGACCCTCTGCAGCCGGGGCTTTCCAACGCCCTCCCACGCACGCTCTCCGGCACTCCCCGTGCCTTCACCTCCCACCGTGGGCTTGGACAGGAAAACGCCTCGTGTCTGGGCAGCCAGCTACACTAACTACCATGGGGACTGTAAATGTGTTTGTGGGCCTCAGCTCCGGTTCTGGAAAGTAAAGGTGTGTCTGATCCCTCTTCCAAAAGCAGCAGGTCCTTTTGGTCACCTGCACGTGCAAGTCAGGGATTCTCCCACCAGAAAATGGTCTGGTCCTGCTGGTCAGGCAAGAGCTAGCTGCAAACTGCACTTCAGCACCAGGCCAGAACTCAGAGCCAAAACCCTCAGAAAAAGACAATAAATGCTGTACTGGGTTTTAAAGAGAAGGCTGGTCACCCTTACACAGCAGCACCAAGTGTTCCTGCCACAGCACCTCGAGCCTGTACCCCACACAGACAGCACTGACACAACACTCAGAGGTACAACTCTGCAGGAGCAGGAGACAGGTGAACGAGCTCCAGAGACCAACAGCTCTCCACTAAGCAATGAGCAAAAGCCTGAAGATGAAGTTTCAGCCTCAGCTGAAAATTACCACCAAAACCTGCCAGGGCATTCCCGGGGTGCAGCTGGGAAGGAGGGGCATGACAGAGTGCACGGAAAAGCAGGAGGAACCCCTGGCTCAGGGCCCCCAGCAGCATTTCTGAAGAGAGAGTTTTCCCTAGATAAGGTGTGGTAGGGGCTCTCCAGCATCTCCTAAGTGTGAACAGTGGGCAGAAAGGAATGCCTGGTTACCCTGTTCTGGTCCCAGGGAGCCACACAGCCCAGAAGGGGCTGCAGATATCCCTTCTGACTCCACAGGCTTTTGAGTAACATCACCTGGGTTCTGAGTTTTGTACTTTCTGCAGCCTTCCAGGTTTCACTTACAAAGAACTCTCTAAAACCAAAGTGACAACAACAAACTCAAGGAAAACACATTTCCTCCAGCACGGATCAGGCCAACTTATTCCCACACCTGACTGTGGCTCAGCCTCAGGAGCTGAGCTCATCTGAGCCTCACAACACTTAGTTTAAATACTGATATCAGGTTTAAGCTTAAAACTTAGTTCTCCTTCCTAAAAGTGGACAATTTCATTTCCTTATGTCTCAGTTAATTCTGTTTCTTTCCAGCTGAAGGGAGCTGAGTTAAATCCCCTGCCTGGGGTAACCAAGGGGAATGCCAGAGCTGACCCTGTGTGTACCCCTCCTCAGCCCCCTCCTCCCATCCCAGTCCTGAGGGGAGGGCACAGGAAGGGAACTGGTGGGATGAAAAGCATAAATAAAAGGTGTATATGAAAACTGACAAGGATATGGTGATAAACAGGAGAGGGACGTGGGCAGCTGGAGGTACCGTAAGGCAGGAGGAAAAACACACCAGAGCTGAGGAACCACAAACTCCCTCTGCCTGGATATCACCAGGCACGTTTTTGGGGTCTTTCCTTTTGCTTTAATGGGCTGGGTTTAGTTTCTGCAGCCCCCCTCAGACTTTGCTCTTGATTCTAAAGGCTCATGCCCACAGCCTGATTTTCCATATGTACATGCAGACAGACTCATCAGGAAACCTATGCAGGAAACAAAGTCACTAACAGAAGTGACTCCACCACAAACTACTTTATCCAAAAGCCACTAAATATTTACAAACTCTGAAAAATGCAGCCACAAATCCAGACTTAAATATTTCATATGGTCCACACAGCTTGAAGCAGAAGTGCAAGTCATGTCCAAGCAGACTGCACTCATTCAGTTTTGTGTTTCCCTTTGAGAGCCAAACTTTAGTCTGCCTGAACAGAAAGCAAAACTGAAATCCATTTTACTCCTTTTTTTGAGGCTTAAGCTTTCCAGCTGCAGAACATTTTTCCCCTATGCGTGCCCTGATAAGATTAGCAAACCAGAAGTGACAGTATCTCTTGATTTGCAAGGGGAGAGCAGCCTCTCTCAGCACAACACATGATTTTTAAATTAGCAAACAGTGAATTCACTCTGAGGGACTTTCCATGTCCTGTCGGAAATAGCTCTGAGGGACTTTCCAGAGCGGGAGTGCTGAGCTGCTGCAGGACGTTACCCGCAGCGCAGCTACAGATGCAACTCTGCTGCACCGGGCAGCTCTGCACTGGCCCTGCAGGCTGGGTTTAATGTTAGCCCAAGGTACCAAGAGGCTCCGGGCTAACGCTGCCTCCTTTCCCAGCCCTCCTCAGCCACACACATGGCTCTGGCAGCGTGGGGACAGCCAGTCCTGATGAAATACCACAGCTCTTTGGCAGGCAGCTGGGAGGAGATAACACAAGCCAGACCTTGCCTCTTCCCACCAGTTCCTAGGAAAGAACGAGCTTTTCCTGAGAAGGCACAAAATAACCTCCTCCCTGTCCCACTGGGACAGGCAGGAGAGGCGGCTCAGCCCCTGAGAGGAAGCAGCCAGCACTGCTCCAAAGCCCCTGTACCACACAGGACTCCCCGAGACTCATGGAAACCAGGAGAGTGGAGACTCACAAACCCCTGGCAGGGAAGATGTGTGCCACAGACGCACAGCCCACGCACTCCAGGGCCACACCTCTATCAGTCACCCTTTGTCCCCGCAAACGCCAAACTGGGGCTTGGGAAGATCAGGTGGAGAGTAAAAACAAGGCAGAGGCTCATCCAGTCAGGAGCTCTTCATCAGCTGTGTGCAGGGTTCTGGGGCATCCCATGCTTCCCCAGCCCTGCAAGAAATCAGCCTGACCCCAGGACAGCTCGCTGCCCTTCTGAACGCCCAGCAGGAGCTCTGGCTGGACCCAAGCACTCAAACACTTCTCAGAATGCACAGGGAGAACGTTTGGCAGCTGAGGGTTTTTGCTGAGCTCTGCAAGAACACGCTAAGACTTTTTTTAAAACCAGGAGAAAAAGTTCAGCACAGCTCATCAGTCACAGCACAATCAGCACTGGAAGCTGCTGACAGATATAATTCGGTTTAGTCTAATGAAGATGAGCTCACTATAATCATTGCTGGGCTTCTGGGCACCAGCAGAAATTAAAGCATGGAGCAAACAATCTGCAGACACCACCAGCAGAGCCTGAACCTGAAACCTCAGTACCAGGGTACCCTCTTCCCTGACATGCAAGCCCCAAACTCTGTGCTGTGGCAGTGTTAAGCTTTTCACCTGACACTTCTTCAGTCCCACATCCACACCACGAGCCTCTCACAGATCTACAAATGGGGGTTCACAGCAACAGAACCATTTAGCACCGACATCCTCATCTCTTGGACTGAACTTTGAGCACACAGCAGAAGGCTCAGACAGCAGGACAAAGAAGCAGAGCAGCAGGAGCATCACTCTGCTAACAGGCTCTGGGCAGAACACTCAGGCCTGATGCACAGCTGTTGCTTCTTCCTTCCACCTTGCAATGGCATCATCGAGAGAATCCCAATCTTAGCCTGGAGAGACCAAGGTTAAACCTGTTCCTGAAACACATCTCAGTCACTACCAAAGCTCTGGGAACCACCAGGCTGTGATCTTTATCTGCAGCAAGTGTTAGAGGGAAATAAAATGTATTCCTCTTATCTCAGGCCTCCCGTGTGGTGGTTCTGCCATTCCAAGAGGGATGACAAAATTGTCCTTCAGGAGCCAAAAGCTTCACATACATTCACATGCTATGGACCAACCACCCACAGCCACAACTAAAACCTGGATTAAAAAGCTAGTGGGCTCCTCGAGGAGAACAGAGGTGGAAAAATCATCCTGTCCAGCAGCCTTGTGGCCCAGAACAGCTTGGGGTGATGGGTGACCAGCCAGTACCCAACACCCAGTGCCACTGCCCTGGTAGCTCTGGAGACAGCTGAAATGGGATCAGGTCACCTTCTGTGAGCTGATGGAGTCTGAAGGAGTTTTAGGTTCACATAATGAAGAGAAATTCACAACCATTTCATGGCACAGCGATTTCTTGACAGTCTTGTATGGCAGAAAAGAGCTGGAGACAGAACAGGTGGCTCCCACCATGGAAGGGACAGGCTCACAAGTAAATCCCTGTGATCACAAGCAAACCTGAAACCATCTCAGTCCAGCCTGTGCCCTCAGCAGGGCACACAAACCCTCACTCAGGGAACCTCTCCAGCTGACAGTGAAGCCCAGGGATTTGACAGCTCTCCCCCACTGTCAGTGGGCACGGACACCCCCCTGAGCCTTCCCCAAACACAGAGGAAAGAAGGCTGCAGCCGTGCCAAGCCTTGCTCTGGCCTGTACCTCGTACTCTTTGATGGTTCCCTTCCAGGTGCAGCCGCTGTTGATGCAGACAGCAGGCAGACTCTCCACCTCCCGCCGCGCCGCGTTGTCCGGGAAAGCCTGACAGGGCGAAAACAAGCAAACCACAAATATTACTGAGGGGCTGCAGTTTCGATCAGGACTTCGAGTTCTTTCTGAAAACTCCTCCCAGACCAGTTACCCCATCAGCCCTCAGAGGTGTGTTTGTTAACAGCAACCAAATGGCTGTGACAGCTTTAAGTAGGGCACCACGACACGCACGTGACCTGGGTTTCAGCACTGGGGAGTCCGACACAGCAATCACCCTTCTCACTACTGAAAAAAAGGGTTCCTAGGAATAAGAAGTTCTCAGAACTTGTGTTCTAAACAAAAACTGTGACTGGTATTACTGACACCAGTGATCTGTCAGGGGTTTTTTTTAATGCGTTTTTCCTTACCGAGCTTGTTTCCAAAATAGAAATTCCTTCTTCATATATTCCTTCCTGGATACAGCTGGCACACTTCTGAGGTCCAGCACTACCAGACAGAAAAATAATCATCAAACACAACAAGAAAAAGTTAATTTATGTTTAACAATAAAGTGATTTCTGGTAACTTTATGAAATGAAAGTGTTTTCTTATTTTTAAAACAACACATTGAACCTTTGCTGGTGTGTGTTTTTGATGCCTATTTCTAATTTTCTTTTTTCTGCCAACTAACCATTCTATTAAGATTCCCTTACTCAAAGGTAGGAGTTTCCTCAAAGGAAACTTCTCTGGAAGCCAGCTTGTGCTTAAACCTCTCCCATTTTGACACAACAACCAAATGATGACTTTTAGGAGCATTCAGTAGCTGTGATGAGGACTGAAGGAGATGGGTGATAGACCTGGACTGCCTCCTCAACGGCAAAAACAATGCAGGGGATTCTGGAACAGAGAACTTTGAAGCAACAGCAAAGGCAAGTCAGAGATTACACATTCCCTTAGGGAAGAGGTGATGCTGAACCTCAATGATTGAACACAGCTCCCTTGCTGAGAAGATCCTGAAAACGAGACTTTTCTCTGCTTTTGTTCTTGAAAATGCCTTTTCAAGCATTTTGTCTTCACACCGAAGGCACAGCAGTTACCTGATGATTTTCTTCAGGCAGTAGGAGCAGTAGCGGTGGCCGCACTGCGCCTGGAACGGCCGCCTCAGAATGTTCTTGCAATCGGAGCAGAGGTATTTGACCTCCAGTTTGGTTCCCAGGATCTCCTTTGCAAACCCAGGCTGGTTTAGATCCAAAGAACCCGGTGGAGAAGAGTTTGCTGCTGCCATGTGAACGAAAAGTTCTGGCTGTATCTCCAGAGACTGAAAATAAAAGTATTTTCTCCAATTGATTATAATTCCATGGGGGTGGTTTTTCATACAAACTGTGTTACTCACAGATTATTAGACTGTCCCCCAACACAAGCAAACACACTGATGTAAAAACCACACCACAAACCTGCCTTCATCTCCCAAATATGGGAGGAAACTTGAATTTTAGAACAAAATCCAGAACGCAGAGACAGGAAGGACAGACCTGACAAAACCCCCTGCCCCAGCTGACTGAAATGCAGCCTGTTTAGAGATATCAATGCTTCTTGCTGCACATAAGGTAAAAAACTGTCTTAAAGGTGATCAGAAATAAGTATAATAAACTCAGTTCACCAAAAACCTGCTGGCCACCACAGCCCACCAATGCCTGCTCTCACACCTGTCAGCAGGGACCAAAATCCTGCCCAGAGGCAGCTGGTCCCGGAGGTTCCTGGGGGAAGCTGGGCACACAGTGGAGCCCAGATTTAGTGGTGGTGCCCAAGCAGGCACAGAGGGTTCTCCAGAGGGATGGAAAACGAGGACATGAGAGGCACGACCAAATTGGAAAGGATTAAAAGAATAAAATGCTTTTGTTTTGACTGCTTATGCATCTCACACCTTCATTCCCTGTGACTACATGCCAAAGCCACCTAAGGGAGCACATCCACGGAGTCCCAGACTGGTTTGGGTTGGAAGGGACCTTAAAGTCCATTTTATTCCACCCCCTGCCACGGGCAGGGACACCTTCCACTGTCCCAGGGTGTTCCAAGCCCCGTCCAGCCTGGCCTTGGGCACTGCCAGGGATCCAGGGGCAGCCACAGCTGCTCTGGGCACCCTGTGCCAGGGCCTCCCCACCCTCACAGGGAACAATTCCTTCCCAATATCCCATCTAATCCTGCCCTCTGGCACTGGGAAGCGGTTCCCCCTTGTCCTGTCATTCCATGTCCTTGACTAAAGCCCCTCTCCAGCTCTCCTGGAGCCCCTTTAGGCACTGGAAGGGGTTCTGAGCTCTCCCTGGAGCCGTCTCTTCTCCAGGCTGAACACCCGCAGCCTGTCTCGGGGAGGAGCCCCACGAGCGGAGACACCGCGAAGCGGAGAAGAGCTCGGGGCTGCCCCGCTGCCCCCGCGTGGCCCGGGCTGCCCGCGGCCAGGAGGGCTCTCAG
>VWZW01005953.1:47018-65000 GCA_013397115.1 Edolisoma coerulescens
TGGGCGGGGCCCGGCGGCGGGCGCGGCCCGGGCGGGGTCGGAGCGATGGCGGAGAGCGACTGGGACACGGTCACGGTGCTGCGCAAGAAGGGCCCGAGCGCGGCCCAGGCCAAGTCCAAGCAGGTCAGCGCGGGGAGCGGTGGGGGCCGAGTGCGGGGCCGGGCAGGCGCCGGGCCTGGGCTTGGTGTGGTGGAGGCTGCCGCTCCGAGCGGCGCCGCGCTCACCGCGCACCTTCGCTCTCTCCCCAGGCGATCTTGGCGGCCCAGCGGCGCGGGGAGGACGTGGAGACCTCCAAGAAGTGTGGGTATCCCGCGGGGGCCCGGTCCGGCTTGGGGCGGCTGCCTGGGATGGGGAGAGGGGGCCGCAGGCGGCGCCGCCCGGCTGAGCCGCGGTCCCGGGCTGGGCCTGACGCGCAGCCCTGGGAGCCGCCGGGATCGCGCCCCTGGAGCTGCCCCTTCGCTTCTGGTTGCCCAGGGCAGAGCTCTGCCTGGTTCCTGCAGACACCTTGGAGGAGTTTTTATGATCGCAAAACTTAAGCTCCTCGTTTTAGCAGCTTATTTCTCTTGAGAATTTGAACGGCTGCCTGTCTTCCTATGGCGCTGCTCTTGAAAAGTTCCTTGTTTCCTCTCCAATGTAAATTGCCAGGTTCTCTCACTGTAGGGAGGAGATTCTGATGGTTGGAAATAAAGAGACATAAATAGATGATCCTTGAAGAAGGTTTAGTCAGCTGTATTGGGACACTGAAAGTCAGAGACTCATGTGAGAGAAGAGATTCAAACTAGGACTTAAATAGTATATCTGAAATGAGAGAGAACAAACAATGTGTTTTTGAAGCTCAGCCTTTCAGCACACCTAAGCACAGTTAGACTTTACTTGTAAAAGGTGTCAGAAAATTGCTTAAAAGCCACTTGCCTCATACCTGAGCAAGCGCGATTCAAGTTCAGGTACTGACCCCTCTGTGCTGCAGCACGAACGTGTGTCTGCAGCGAAGTTTGAGCATTAAATCCCCAAGGAAAAGCCAGATCTGCCCTGTCTGGAGTGAAGTTCAGGTGTGAAGTAGGGAAGGGGAAGGATTCTGCATTGCCAGGTGTGCACAGCACCGTGAACAGGGCTAAGATAATGTTCCCTGATGGGCAGGATCTGGGGGAGATCAATACTGATGCTGGCTTGCTGAAATCCTGACAGCTCCCTGGGATCCTGGGCAGCTGAGGGCTTGGAAAAAGCCCTTTGATACTTTTTGGCACAGCTGTGAGCCTTATTCTGTTTGTCCTTGGTTGTCTTTTTGTTCTTGCTTCGAATGACAGGGGCAGCAGGCCAGAACAAACAACACTTCATTACAAAGAACACGGCCAAGCTCGACCGCGAAACAGAGGAGCTGCACCATGACAGAGTTTCCCTGGAGGTGGGCAAAGTGATCCAGCAGGGCCGGCAGAGCAAGGGCCTCACGCAGAAGGACCTGGCCACGGTGAGTGGAGCCCCTCCAGGTGGGGCTGGGCACCTTTCCTGTCCCCCCGTGGGCAGCTGCAGTGGGAGGGTGTCACGGGCTGCAGGTTTGGAGAGGGCAGCACCTCTGGTGTCTGATGTCCTGACAGCTTCAGTTGTCTGGGAAAAGCTCCGAGGTTTGTCTGGGCAGCCCTCGAGCCCCAGGCTGGAGGCAGAGCCTGTCTGGGGCTGCTGAGCTGGTGGGAGGCTGCTCCCCCCTTCCTGCCAGCAGCTCACACCAACCTGAGGGGTTTGTACGACGTGGGCTGAGCAGCGCTAGCAGCTCCCTGCTGTCTGAAGGAACAGCAGTCCCTGGTTCCTACTCCTCCTGAAAAGCAGGGAGGTCAAAGTCTGTTCAGGATGGGTGGCACCAGTGCTGGGACACTGCAGGGAGGTGCCGGTGGGGATGGAGTCAGCCTGGGAGCAGCGCTTTGCCATCTCTCCTGGCGTAATGAGGGGCTGTTCCTTATCTGTGTGAGTCCTGGGGGGCTGCTGCTGAGCGTTGCCGTGTTTGAGACTCCTCCTCTCTTTTCAGAAAATCAATGAAAAACCACAAGTTATCGCTGACTACGAATCAGGACGGGCGATCCCCAATAACCAGGTCATGGGCAAGATTGAAAGAGCCATCGGTGAGTGAAGGGAGACTTCAGAAACACTGCCAGTGGCTGGAGGGCTGGTTTGGGGGAAGGTATTTACCTTGTTCCTGTGAGGAGCTTACCGTGGGTGTGGTGCCATTATGCCGTGCTCTGATAAAACCTGGATCTGAACCAGAACTCTTGATCTTTGTCTGCACCTTCATGCGTGGGGCTGGGCCCTGGGGACCATCCCTGTGTGCTTTGCCCCCAAAACCTCTGAGCTGCTGAGAGCCATGGAAGCCTGATTGCACTGGTGGAAGGATTTAGTGTTGGTTTTACTCTCCTGGGCTGGTTCAGATCCCATCTCCTAGGAGGACAGTTGGTTTTGTTTGGAGTTGGTCTGGTGCTCCTAGAAACTAAAGCAGGATTCTCCTGAACTCTGCTGTCTTTCTGGATGTTCTCTTCCTTAAGGCTGAAAGTGGTGGAAATAAAGTTACTGGATGAATGATTGAGTGCTGCTGGTGGTGATCTCCTTTGTCTTATTCCAGGCCTCAAACTGCGTGGGAAGGACATTGGAAAGCCGCTGGAAACCGGCCCCAAAGGGAAATGACAACAAAGCCTCGAAATCATTTGCTCAGACTGATCTGGCCCAGCTGGTTCTCCTCAACCACTCTGCATATTGCCAAGCTGAACAAGAGGGTTTCAGACTTGCTTTTGGGGGGAAATCTGCTGAATCTGTACCTGCTGTAAAAAGGCAACCTTAAAGAAGCAATTTTCCTGATGTTTGTTTTTCCTTCCTCCTTTTCAGAGATTGAGGATCTAAACCCCAAGAAAAACCCCAAACCCTGCCTTGATTTGCCAGAAAACATGTGCATTGTGGTGGTGTTAGCAGCAGCTGATGTTAAGGCACTTAGGGTGGTCTGAGATGTGATCATTTAATTGAAGCAATTTGGGGGACGGGTGAGATATATTATATATAAATAACTTGGGAGAGTTGGGGCTTGATCAGAAATGATGACTCAGTCACTGTATCTCAATGAGTTTGGTTTGTTCTTTCCAGCCTGTTTTAAAGAGATCTATAATAAAGTTTGATACCCTTCAGTTGCCCAGGGGAGCTGCTGCCTGTGACCAGCTGGTAAATGTTGTGGCTGGGTGTGACTGGAGCTGCACCACCTCTTCATTCTGGGACTGTAATTAAAGGGACACCTGGGGTGCCTGGGATGAGGGCCAGCACTGTCCCAGCCTTCCTGGCTGTGTCACCTCCCCCTGCACTGGGGATGCTGCAGCTTGGCCGGCAGCCCGGGGATGGAATCGGTGCTGTGGGTGTGAGGGGAGGCTGTGGCAGCTGCAGAGACATCAGGTGAAGCCCAAGCCCTCCTTGCCCTTGCTCAGCTCTGCTGGGGCCTCGTTGCTGCAGGCAGGGCAGGGCTGTGGGGATGGTGCTTGGTCTGACTGAGGCATCACCGAAAGGGTGATGGGAGACAGGCTCTGGTGAGGATCTGGGAAAGCAGGATGTCCCAGGCTCCTGCAGCTGGGCTGGGGGCATCAGGATCCCGGTGGGCTGCTCATCGTGCAGGGGCTGAACTGGGGCTGGGTTTGGAGTTCACAGTGTTAAGGTGTGGAAGCTGGGGGCGAGGGAGGGGTCCTGGGCTGGGGGCGTGCTGGGTGCAGGGTGAGGGTCCAGGCCCTAAGCCCAGCCTGCACCTCAGGAACATTTTTGGGTTTCCCAGTAACATTTAAAGGTGAATTGTGAAGTGCCCTCACAAGGTGTGTGGGCAGCAGGTGGGCACCTGTACCCCAGGTGCCCTCAGGGGTGCCGTGTGGTGCCCCCCTCTGCTCCCTGCCCTCCCACCCACCACTCACCCTCCCCAAAATCAGCAGAGGCCCTGGGCTTCCTCCCCATGGGGTCTCTGTGCCCAGGGAGCTCTTGTGCTCTGTCTGGGGCATGGGAAGTGGCTCACACCCTCTGCAGCACCCACTGCTCCTCCCAGCTCTGTGGGCCAGGACCCCACACTTCCCCGCCTTCCATGGCCAGAAGCTTGTTTGGATGAGGACGGCCACGGTGAGAGCTCCCACTCCTGCCCCCTGCCAAAGCACGGGCACGTTGCTGTGTGTTGGGAGCAGAAAGTTCATGTTAGACACAACAAAAATGGTTTTCCCGAGCACTTGGAGGTAGTGATGCCAGCGCTGTGTCCCTCTGTGGGGCCGGCTCCCCATGCCCAGGGCAGAGAGTGGGCAACTGCTGGAGTGTGGCTTCCTGTCGAGGGATGGGCTGCCCAGGGGAGCGGGCAATTCCTGCTGCTGGCTGCTCATTTCAAGCCTCATTCTCCGCCCTTGGAGATATAATGACCTTGTCCTGCAAAGAAAGGTGAGTGGGAATTGGTGACGAGCGTGGGCTGGCTGCTGTGGAACACCAGGATTGCTTCCAGGCTGCAGCGAGGACAATCTGTGAGCCAGCCCCCTGTGACCCTGGCAGAGGCACCAAACCCCCAGGGCGCCCAGGGGGCTCCAGGTTTGTTGTTGGAGTCCATGCTGGGGCTGGTGGCTCTGCTGCTGATGGCACCAGGTCGGTCCACGGGACCCACACAAATCTGAGTGCTGGCTGAGGGAGGATGAGCCAGGTTTGCCAGACCCCCTTCCCACGGGGCTCGGGGCTGGGAGCACACTCAGCTCTTCCTGAGTTTTTAGGTTGGTCCTACAGCTCGGGGTCACTTGTTTGTCAACAAGCAGATAAGAGGCAGAGCCCTTTGCCCCTCCCTGTCGCGTTGGCGGGATCTGGGGTCAGGCAGAACCTGCTGGCATTTGCTGAGCTTTTAGGAAAACGCTGTTTTGGCACAGCTGGGTAATCAGGGAAGTCCTTCACCCTGTCCTTACATCTCGGAAGGTGATGTTATCAAAGCCCTGGGGACTGCTGCTCTCTGCCGGTGTCCTGCTCGCCGGCCCTCGCGGCTTCAGCCAGTACCAGCCCCCAGCAGCCACCAGCGCCACGATGACGAGGGCCAGGAGCAGACCGAGCACCACCTCCGCCACGAAGCTGCCGGAGGGTTTCTCTGCAGGGAGAGGAAATGCTGGCAGGCTCGACCCGCTGCCCAGAGAGCTGCCTCCAGCCCCAGCCCAGCACCCCGGGCCGCTCTGGGTTGACCTTTCACGGCCAGAACTGCCCCCCCCGCACCTTCCACTGGACTCTCCGGGCTGGAGTGGCAGCCCAGCCCGGCGCTGTACGCGATGTCATCCAGTGCCACTGTCCCCTCCATCGGCCACCTCCGTGTGGAGATCTCGAAGCTGATCTGCGGGGGAAGGTGGGGTCTGGGGGGCTGATGGACTCCCACAGACACCCTGCACCCCAGCGTGGCCCCACTTACCTGGAACTCACCGGGGCTCTGCACCGGCACCACGGCACCCTGCCAGCCCCGGCTGCGGTGCCCCGCCACGCTCCACACCGAGCGCTGCCCCGCCGCGCCCCGCAGCGTCACCCGCAGCTCCCCGCTGGCTGCAAGGACGGGGCACACCCTGGCATCACCCGCTGCCCCGAGCCCGCAGCTCCCAGCCCTGCCAGCCGTGCCAGCCTCTCCTGGGACGGCAGCTCCCGGAGGGAACGGGCCATCCCCGCTGCCCGGCTGGAGCTGAAGCAGAGCGTCCAAGACCCACAGGCAGGGAGGAACTGGGGCCCCCACTCCCATAGGTGACACCCAGGGACGGCACCTCCTCCCCGGCCCAGGAGTGCTCACAGAGGTGCTCTGGGATGTCCATGTGGTACCAGAAGCGCAGGCAGGAGTCAGTGGCCGCGGGCAGGGGGGGGCTCTCCAGCAGGGCACTGGTGCCCCTGGCCCCCAGCACGCTGGTGTCGAAGTGCACATAGTGACCTGGGCAGGCAGGGACAGAGCGCTGGGTGTCCCCCAGTCCTGCACCCATTTGTCCCACCCTGCTTGTCCCACTCTACCCCAAAATACCCAGAGTGATGCCTGGGGGACGACACAAACCAGCCCTGCACCTCTCTGCCCTTGGGGCTGAGCTGTCCCTCCCAGGCAAAGAGGGGACGGGGCTGCTGTGGAGCCAGGCCTCATAGGAGGCACTGAACTGACCCCATCCAGCCCCAGCTCCTCTTCCTCGCTCTGACCATGCCAGGGTGCCCGGGCAGGGATGGGGGTTTCCTACCATTCCTTGTGCCCAGGGTGTGATCCTGCTCGGGGCTGGGGTACTTGGCCAGGGTGACCCCGCTCTTCCAGCCCCAGGCCAAGCTGTGCAAGCGGGGGTCCAAGGGGCTGCTCCAGCCACAAGTGTCCTGCTCGAAGTCACAGGATGCTGGGAGGAAAGAAGGGCTGTGAGACACCCAGTGCTACCTGGTCGGAGATGGGGCACCTGGGAGGTACCCACCACCCCCAGCTTTGGGCCAGGCCAGGCTCAGGGCAGGAACAGGTCTGTCCCCATCCCCATGGCTTACATGCCCCCACAGGATGTCCCATCCCCCCATCTGACCCACGGTGCCCCTGTGGGGTGGGCTCTCACCTGGCTCGGGGCAGGCTCCATCCGACACGTGCAGGTCGTCCAGCGCGATGTACCCGTGGTCACCCCCAGCTCCCACTGCCTCGAACACCACCTGGGCAGGGTGACGTGCTGAGCCTGGCAGCCTCCGTGCGCCCCTCCCCACCCCCAGCTGCCCCCAGCACCCTGCCCTGGCTCACCTGCCAGTCCCCATCGGACCGGACGGTGACATGGCTGCGGTGCCAGCTGCTCCCCTCCATGGTGCTCGCGCTCAGAACCTCCGTCCGCGCCCCGCTCTGCTCCACGAACACCCGCAGGGAGCCTGCCCGGGGCACCCAGCATGGAGGAGGGATCCAGGGCTGTGCCGTGTGGGGCCCCCACCCATCTGGAGGTGCCCCCAGGGGTCTCAGGGCGGGAGGTGCTCACCTGGGGTCCCAGCACTCAGCTGGTACCAGAAGGCCAGGCACTGGGTGGGCACAGAGGGCTGGTAGGGCTGGGAGGTGAGGGCAGCCGTGTGCCCCGCAGGCAGGGAGGCCCTGCCCGTGTCCACCACCATGTAATGGCCTGGGGGAGAGAAGCCCTTGTGCTGTGACCCCTGCCCAGCCCTGCTGGGGAGCAGTAGGGGACAACTGGGGCTGGGTTTTCTCCCCAGGTTGAGGAGTCTCCCCAGCTTGGGGACCTCCCCAGGATTAGGGAGCCCTGGGGCTGGGAGACTCCGGGTTTGGGGAGCCCTGTGCAGTATTGCCTTCTGCTCATCCTGGGGAGGGCGGGCAGGACACAGGGAGAGCGGGCAGGGCTGGTGTGGGGTCCAGGCAGGGCCCTGGGAGCAGCGGGGCAGCAGCGGGGCTGCCGTGGCCCTGTACCTGCGGCGGTGCCAGTGGTGTGGTCGGCCGCGGGGCCCGCGGCGGTGCCGGTGCCGTTGCTCTGGCGCTGCCAGGTGCCCTTCCCGCTGGCTGCCAGCGCGCAGCCCTCCGCCTCGAAGGAGCAGGACAGCTCGGCCCCACAGGGTCCCGCTGTCTGCGCGAGGTCGTCCAGCCCCACGTCCCCCAGGAACCCGTCGTGCAGCACCTCGAATGCCACCTGCCCCAGACAGCGCAGTCAGACACCCGTGCCTTGCTGCTGCCGGGGACGTGGGGGCCCGGTCCTCACCTGGTACCGCTGCTGGCCCGTGGCGGGCAGTGTCGCCCACGCCCTGTGCCAAAGGCTGCCCTGGGTCCCTCGGCGGGTCCACAGCACCACTTCTTCCCCTCCCTCCGGCCGCAGCTTGAGGTTCAGGGTGCCTGGGCAGAGGGGGGCGTGGGGCAGCCATCCCGCACCCCTCGGGGACCCCGCTGCCCTCAGAGTGGCGCTGGGCTGGGGCAGCCCGGGAGGATGCCACGGGGCACGTACCGATCCGCGGGCCGGCCAGGCGGTACCAGAAGGAGAGACAGCGCGGGGCAGCGGCCGGCTCCTGGCGGGACGTGAGGAGCTGGGCCCGCTGCCCGTGGCTCCATGGCACAGAGGGGTCCACGGACAAGAAGTAGCCTGAATGTTGGGGACAGTCAGAGTGGAGGGGTCATGACGTGAGTGTTCTGCATCACCCACAGCCCAGATCTGGGTGCTCCCAGGCTGCCCGAGGTGAGCTTGCTCCATGGGCATGGGGCTGCTGGGAGTGCACAGGGCGTATCTCGCCCCTGGGGATTGAAGGCTATGGGATGCCCTGGGGTCCTGGGTTCCCCCAAAGAGCAGCCAGCCCCTTACCCGAGCCGGTGGTGTGGTCAGAGCCCTGTCCCTGCCCCGTGCTGCGGACCCATTTGAAGTCACTGGACAGATCCTGGTACCAGCCACACATGTCCCTCTCAAAGTTGCAGGACAGCTCTGGCCAGAGAGAGGTGACAGTGTGGAGGTGGAGGGGGATGAGGCACCACAAAAGCAAATGGGTCTCCCAAATGTCCCTTTCCCCCTGCTCCCCTGCCCCACTCCCCATGTTTACCCCACGCAGGGGCCCCAGGCCAAGGCAGGATATGTGCTTGGCCCAGGCCTTCTGCACCACAGTCCTGTTCTTGGACAGAGTGGCAGCCCCAGGCAGCCCCCATGGAAAGGGTCTGGGGTCACCCTCCCTGCCCACGTGCCCCTGGCCGTACCCGCAGCCGTGGGTGACACCATGTTGAGGTAGCACTGCTCAAATGTCACGTTGTCAACACTGACATTCATTGCGCCCTGGAGATCCACCAGTGCCAGCAGCTCGACCTGGGGGCAGCAGCCATGAGCCCGGGGTGCCCCGAGCACTGGCACTGTCCCCAGGCTGCTCCCCGTGTGTCCAGCACACCTGGAAGGGCCGGCTCCTCTGTCCCAGCGGGACACGGATGTGACCCCCAGCTGTGCTGCCACGACCTTGTGTCTGCCAGGCCAGCTGGGTGCTGCCTGTGGTGGGATCTGCGACGCTGACGGCGAGGAAGCCTGGAACAAGAGGTGGTGCAGAGGCTGTGGGCACCCAAAACCCCTGGCCGCCCTGTGGGAGCCCTCCATGGCACCACCCCATGGCCACAGAGCTCAGGGACACGGACGGGGACAGCCCTGCTCCAGTAGGGTGTGATGGGGCAAAGCAGGGGTGGGAGAGGCAGCAAAGGCAGGTGGGCATGGGGGGCTCTGGGGGCAGGAAGCAGGCAGGGCACCCCGGGGGTGGGCAGGAGGTCACCTTGGGGGTCACTGTGGATGCTGTAACTCATCTCCATGGTGCAGGCAGGGCCAGAGGGGCCCAGCTGAGGCGATCGTGCCTTCGCAGGACCCACCATCTGTCCTTCTCCTGTCTGGAGGGCCAGGGCAGTCCCTGGGCACAGAAACACTCTGTGAGGTGAGGACTGGGGTCCCACATGGCTGGTAGCAGCCCAGCGTCCTGCCTGGGATCGTCCCCCATTGTGCAGTGGCACCCACTGGGGGTCCCCGCTCTGAGGTCTCCCGTGGTGGTGGGCACTGAAGAGCATTGTCTGGGTGGTGGGAACAGCCTCACCTGTGAGGAAGCTGTCAGGTTTGGTGACCTTCTGCAGACCCCAGCGCAGCCGCCCCACGCTGACATCGTGCCAGCCCCCAGCCCCTGACTCGAAGGTTGTTGTCCCTGCAAAGTCAAAGAATCCTGGTTTGGGTTGGAAGGACCTTAAAGCTCATCTCATTCCACCCCTCTGCCATGGGCAGGGACACCTTCCACTATCCCAGGTCATTCCAAGCCCTGTCCAACCAGACTGGGACACTTTCAAGGATGGGCCAGCCACAGCTTCTCTGGGCAACCCAAAACTCCAGGCTCAGTCTTGCCAGGTCCTCGTGCTCCCGGGGGCTGTGCAGGCACTCATGTGCCCTGGCCATGCCAGCCCAGGGGTGCCTGGTCCCCTCCCCCGCCAGGTCCCGGTGCGGGTGACTGCCCCGGCTCTCACCACAGCGCTGCTCGTCAGAGCCGTCGGCACAGGTGTCAGTGAAGTCGCAGGCCAGCTCAGCGGCAATGCAGCCCCCGCTGTCACAGGCCACCTCGTCTGCTGCGCAGGGGCTGGCACCTGCCTGGCTCGGCGGCGTGACCATGGGCTGCTCTGATGGTGAAACACCCCAGGATGGAGAGCAGTGGTGAAAGGGCCCAGCAACAGCATCAGTGTCAACCCTTCGAGCCCCTGTCCCCTGTCCCCAAGCATCTCCCTGGGTCTCCATTTCCTCCCATCCCATCCCATCCCATACTGTCCCATCCCGTCCCATCCTGTCCCATCCCATCCGCCACCAGCTGAAGGGGACCCAGGGCCAGGTAAGAGCTGCTTGTGTGACACGTTTTGGCACAGAGGATGGAGTGTCACAGCCCCAGAACAAAGACAGCAGCACCCCAGGGCAGGTGCCAGGATGGTCCCTGTGATGAGCAGAGGGACAGGCAGACCATGTGGTGGGTCCTTCAGGGACGGTGCCATGGGCACAGGACACCTGGGACAGCTGCCCACACGGGAGCAGGGTGAGGGGCACTGCCCACCAGCTCACCCTCATTCAGACAGCCCTGGGACAGGATCAGGTCATCAATGGCCACGGTCCCCCCGCTGCCGGCCACCCCCTCGATCAGCACCTGCGGGAAAGCACCATGCCAGCAACATCAGCAACGGGTCCTGGGCAGTGTGGGGGGATTAGGGTGATGCCAGGGAGCCATGGGGGGAGCCAGCACTGTCATGGACATTTTCCCCTGGAAGGGACTCAGTGGGAGCAGGGGCGATGCTGTGGCTGATGGGGGTGCACAGCGGGGGCTGGTACAGCCATGGTGGGCTTGGGGGATGGTGCTGCCCCTGCTCAGGTCCCCGACCCAGGAGACAGCTCAGCTCCCCACAGCCCAGCACCAGCCCACCTTGAAGGGAACCGTCACGTTGAAGTCCACTCTCTCCCGGACCCAGCAGCTGCCCAGGTCTCCTGCCCTCTCCCTCATCAGGTGCTTGGTGGAGTTGGTCACGTAGGAGATGCTGAGGTTGCTGGTGGCCGAGCCATGGAGGTGGCAATACAGCACGAGCTGGGGACGGGGAGGAGGGTGAGCCTCAGGGCAGGGGCATGCAGCCCCCTGCATCCCACGGAGGGGCTGTGAGGAGCTCAGAGCTCCCAATGGGCACCAGAGATGCCAGCAAACCACCCCCAAAAACCTGATGCCCACCCCCAGCAAGGACCAATCACAGCCCCAGCCCCACATGAGGGTCCCCACAGCTGGGAACCCCATGTCCCGTCACCACTGAGCCCACATGGGCTGTGACATGAGGTCCCAGCCGTGACTCACAGAACAGGAGGTGGTGGCTTGGAACGTGGGGCTGGTGAGCTGAGCTGTGCCACCAGCCTGTGCAGTGGGGCCACCGCCCATGTAGAGGAAAAAACCTGCAGGAGATGCTGGGGCTGAGTGGAGCCGGGCAGATGTGTGGGTGCAGGACACGCACCCACGGGGGTGGGAGCAGAGCCCCCGCGTGTGTCACCCCAGGGCACATCCCCCCGCGGTGGGGCTCTGCCGGGGCGCTGGTGCCACGCCACGTACCAGCCCTGCTGTTGTTGCCGTGGTCCCGAGCGGGAATGCCGTAGGAGGTACCCAGGTTCAGGCTCGTGTTCCTGCCCCACACTGCGGGCCCGGCCGCCGCCTCCCAGCCACAGAGACCGGAGTCAAAGGTGCAGCGGGTGAAGTTCTCTGCGGGGAGAAGGGACAGCAGTGACCCAGAGACCGGGCTCCCAGCCCTCTCGGGGACAGGTAGGTGCCCGCAATGGGCTGGGCTGATGCCACCCCTCTGCAAACCCTCAGGGTCATTTTGCCCTCCCGGGCGCAGGGCGGAACTGGGGGGACCCCAGCCAGCCCAGAGCGCAGCTTTGCCGCGCCGAGGCAGACCCTGGGCCCACCCGCAGGACTCCTCCCCGGGGCCAGGGCTGCTCACTGCACTGCGCCGCGCCCTCGTCCGAGCCGTCCCCGCAGTCGTCGGTGCCGTCGCAGAAACGATGCTGTGCCAGGCAGGAGCCGCGGGGGCAGCGGCTCTCCTGGGCCCCGCAGACCTGCTGCCCGACCTCTGGGGCGGGGGGACACGTGTCAGCGAGTGGCTGGTCCCACAGGGACACGGTGAGCACCCCACACCGTTCCCTGGGGTGGCTCAAGGGACAGGTTTTCACTGCCCAGGGCACGGTGCCCCAAGACACAGCGAGCAACGGGAGAGCTCCCCCGGGCTTTGTGCCCCACCCGGTTCCGCCAAGATCCCAGCAGATGTGGGACTCACCTGATAAGCCACAGTTCCTGAACATGATGTCATCGAGTGCCACCTCGGCCCCGCAGGTGGGCGGTTGTGTCAGGGAGAAGAAGAGCTATGATGGGAGGATGGGGATGGCATGAGCTGCCCAGGCCCCTCGGGGTCCCAGAGCACCCCCCAGCTCCTCTGGCCCCAGCTATGGGACGGTGCCCCGGTACCGACACTGCCTCACCTGAAACCGCTCCCTGATCCGGCCGGGGTAGGCGACCAGCTGGTGCCAGCCCTCGCTGCCATGCTCGGGGCTCTGCCACAGCCTCACCACGTCGTCCCTGTGTGCCACAGCCAGGCGCAGCACCGGCCGCTCGGTCTGGTTCAGCCCTGAGGGAAGCCCCAGAAGTGCCCTTGGCATCCTGGGGCACCCAAAGGAACGAACGGAGCCCCGCCAGGTCTGGGGGCTGGAGCTGGGACCCCAGGGCCCACCAGCTCTGCGTGTGGAGTGTGGAAGAGGCAAACAGGATGGCAGGGACCCATCGCAAGGTGCCGGTGGCTCTGTCCCTGCCATAGGGGCAGATGGGCCCATCCCTCCCCTCTGCCTCCTGTCCTCACTGCCCAGCAGCCGATGCTGCCTGTGCCCACCTTGGGTACCCTCACAGCTCCCTGAGAGGTGGTACCAGGCCCTGATCTCACACGTGGCCGCCGCTTCCCGCATCTCTGGTGACCTGAGCCAGGCCGTGGCCGCGGTCTTTGCTGGGGGGGACGTGGTCACCAAGAACCAGCCTGGGGAGGGCAGAAAGCAGAGCAGGGGCTGCAGCCCCATGGGGTGGCACTGGAGCTGTGCCAGCACTACTCCTGCCCCTCCAGGGGTCTGCTGCATCCCTTGCACCCCACAAGGATGGGTGTCCTGGCACCCCGACTCTGGGGCACCCGTAGCTCAGTGGAGTGCTGTGGGTGCCCAGAGCCTGCTCACCAAGCAGCTCCCTCTTACCCAGGTCAGTGCCCACGGTGTGGTCTGAGTGAGGCCCCACGCCCCACGTGGCCAGGCTGGCCCGGCCCCGCACCCATCCGTATGTCGAGGTGCCCACGTCCTGCCAGCCACAGTCACTGTCCTCGAAGTCACAGGTGAAGGGAGTGCCCAGCACTGCTGAGCCCCGTAGGTACCCTGAGGGTGGGCAGATGGGGGGTCAAGGCAGGTTTGGGGCCACCCTGGGGACCTGTGCCCACCCCAGGGAATTGCACCCACCCCGGGGGGCTGCACCTACCCAGGGGACCTGTGGCCAGCCCAGGGGACCTGTGGCCAGCCTGGGATCCTGCACCCACCTGCCGACTCACCCGCACCCAGGCAACCTGTGCTCATCCTGGGCACCCACACGAGGGACTTGCCCCTACCCCAGGGGTCTGCACCCAACCCGGGGGCCCTGCATCCATCCTGGGGGCCGGCACCACCCCAGGGACCTGCACCCACAGCACCCCCCACTACCTCACCCCAGGAGCAGGGCCTGAGAGTGGGTCTGGGGGCCTGGGGGGTCTGGGCACCCACCACACTGGTTCTCGTCCGAGCAGTCGCTGCAGTCACAGACGAAGTTGCAGAGCTGCTCAGCCGCGCTGCTGCAGCTGTTGACGACCACGGACCCACTGGGGAGGACGGTTCTGGCTATGGGAGAGACAACGGGGCTGAAAACCCTGCAGGGAACCAGGCACGGTGCCCGCAGCAGGTGACGGAGGGCACGCGTGACCTGCAGGTGACATTTGCCTGCGCACCTCGGTTTGGGACCCTGCTGGGGCAGGTACTGAGCTCTCGGTGGCATCTTCCCTTGGACGGCCCCCCCGTCACTGCCCTGGCACCCCACACCTCTCATCCTTCCCTCTCCCACCGTCAGCCTCGGGGTGCCAGAGCCCGCCGGGGCACTGACTCTGCTATATCGCACCCGTGCTTCGAGTCCCAGCCCCCATTTTGGGAGAAACGGGAAAATCTGGGCGTTTTCTGTCCCACGCTGAGCAAAGCCATTGCCGACCCCCAGCCCGGTGCTGGCGGCTCCAGCTCCCGCTCACCCTGGGAACCCCGGGCTGCCTTCACCCGCAGAGCCCGGCGGGCTGGGCTGTGCCTGCCCCGGCCCCAGCGCTGGGGGAAACGGCCGGGGAGGACCAGAGCGGAGCAGCAGCACGGAGCCCCCTTCCCTGCAGCGACACAACCCCCGCCCGTGCCGACAGAGCTCACCCAGCAGCACCAGCAGGGCCAGCGTCGCCCGCCCGCCTGCAGCCATCCCGGCCACCGCGACGGCAAAACGCAGCCGGGAGAGGCCACACCGCGAGCCCCGGGTGGAATGTGCTCCCCAGGACCTGCCTGCGTTGGACTTCAGCCCCGCTGTTATCGGCTCCCCGGCCGGGCAGCGCGTTTATGGCGAGGCTGTGCCGGCCGGGACAGCGCACCGCGATCCTGCCACGCAGCACCGCCGGCACCGCAGCAGCGAGCTGGAGCCACGGGCCCCTGGGAGACCTTCGTCTTCTCCCCACTGAACCTCTCTTCTTCGGCCCGTGTTCCACCCGGGACAGGACGGTGGGTGCCACTCTGGCCGGGACGGGGCACGGCCCGGTGGAATGCACCGGCCCGGTGAGGGATGAGGACACCTCCTGCCGAGCCAGGGATGCTGCCAGCCCTGTGGGGGAAGCTGGCACCTCTGCTAGGGACATGGGGGCTCTGCCAGTCCCTGTGCACAAGGAGAGTGGGAGAGCCTTTGGGTACGGGGTTGGCAGTGGGCTGCACTCTGGCCTGGGTCAGCAGTATCTCCGATATCCCATCTATCCCTGCCCTCTGGCACTGGGAAGGCATTCTCTCTGGTCTTGTCACTCCAAACTCTTTTCCCAAGTCCCTCTCCAGCTCTCTTGGAGCCCCTTTAGGCACTGGAAGGGGCTCTGAGGTCTCCCTGGAGCCTGGGGATGCCAAGATGCCATCGGTAGGAGCCAGCCCTCACCCTGCCTGCTCTGCTCTGGCTGGCAGGAGCATCTCAGCACCCGGCTCATGACTGCCACGGGGCGAAGGGGCACAGCTGCAGGGCCACAACCAGGTCATTCCTGGGGCAGAACACTCCTGGCAGAACCCCAGCAAGGGCTGATAGCCTGGAAGAAGCACGGCTTGGTGGCCGGAGCACCACAGGTCACCACCAGTGCTGCCTCGTGATAGCAACTGCTGCCCCCACTGGTTTCCTCACCCGGGCAGGGCAAGCAGGGGCTGCTACCCCATAGGACCCCTCTCACCTCTGCTGCAGCAGCCTCCGTGCCCAGAGAGGGGCCCCGTTGAGCACATCCTCCCCTTGAGCCGATGGCCTTGGACTGCAGATTACAGGGGGATTGCATCAGGGGCAGTAAAACAAGCTCAGCTCCTTCTCCCAGTGAGGCCCAGTGGGGGCCAGCAGCCCCACATCCCCCAGCCCAGGCATGCCGGAGAGCAGGAGCCCTGCCCAGGAACCTGGCAGCACCGAGCTGGCCGTGGGCCAGTGCCATGGCCACTGGCAAAGCAGCCACCAGCCTCCTGGGTGCCACGTGCAGAGCATCTCCCAGGTCTGAGCCCTCCCTTTTGCACTGGGGATGCTGGGCTCCCAGTATGAGATGTGGGCATACTGGAGCAGGTCGAGCCAGGGCCGTGATGATGATCACAGGATAGTACAGAAAGGAAGGCACAGAGGTCATCCCATCCCATCCCATCCCATCCCATCCCATCCCATCCCATCCCATCCCCTCCCATCCCCCTGCTCCAGGAGGGTTCCCTGGAGGATGTGTCCAGGTGGGTTTTCAGTATCTCCACAGGAGGAGATTCTCTGATGATGATGATGGGGCTGGACTTCCCACGAGGAGAGGCTGAGCTGGACGTGCCCAGTTTGGAGAGGGTGCAGGGGTATGTCACCCTGGCAGGAGGGTGCAGGGAGCCGAGCCTTCGAGCAGGGAGTGTCCCAGCAAGAGCCGAGACAGCAAGAACAAAGCGAGAACAGCAAATGCCGCTAAAGGAAAAACCTTTTTTCCTGTGAGGGTTGTCAAAACCAGAGCAGGCTCCCAGGCTGCTGGGGAGTCCAAGTCGGGGAGATTCTCAAACCCCACCTGGTCACAGCTCCCAGCAGCCTAATTTTAGAACGGAATCATGGAATTCCCTGTGTTGGAAGGGACCCACAAGGCTATCGAGTCCCACTCCTGACCCTGCACAACACATCCTGCCTCAGCCCTTTCCAAGGCAAATCCCGATACACCTCCTGTTGTCCCTGCCCCAGACTCTGCCTGCTCCCATGCCAGGCCCCCCTCAAGGGGCTGAAAACCTGGCAGGTCCCTTCCACTGTCAGCAGGCACAACCCAGAGCTGGGAAGGAGCAGCTGAGCCGTGAGCGTGGCCACCCGAGCAGCTGTGCTCCCCCAACGACTTTAATTCTCACAGATACACGTGGGATGAGCCCCGGGCACCAGGAGGCCGGGGCAGAACAACCACTGGCTTCACCAGCTTTGCCATGCCAGGGAGGTGGGAGCACCCGGCACGGTGACAGTCCGGTGATGGCGGAGAACGGGCGAGTTCAACACGGAGGAAAAGCAGGAGAGCCTGGAGCACCGCCGAGCACGGGGAGCCTGCTGCCACCGCCCCGGCGCTGCGTGCGGCCGCGCCAGCTCCGGGCTGGCACCGCACACGGAGGAGTCAGTACCCTTCATCCGCCCAGGTGATCTCGTAGTCGGGATACTTGGCCTTCAGCTTCTCTGTGGTCACAGCATGGTCAGCTCGTCCAAAGCCCTGCGTAGGAAAGAGGGTTCCCGAGGAGAGCTGGTGGGTGACCACCTGCAGGGAAGCCCGGCAAGTCCCCAGGGCAGCTCTAGCAGACCCCAGCAGCAGAGAGGCTGCAGAGCCTGTGCCAACCCCTCTGTGGCAGCTCTGCCTGACTCCAGCTGAGGCTGGCGTAGCACCCAGGCAAGAGGACAGTGCCACCCTGAAGCCGGGAAAACTGGGCGCACTGTGGCCCGGGGACCACCACCCTGCGCCCTGGTCCCAGCTGGGCTCTGCACTCAGCACAGCCCTAGGCCAGGGTCAGCACCCAGGGACCCCCCATGCCGGTGATGTCCCCGAGGGTGCCTCCAGTCACCCTCACAGGGCCCTTACAGCACCTGACGCTCCTGCAGGAACGCTCTCAGGACACACAGACAAAGTGGGGACACGGTTCTTGTGCAGCCCAATTCAATTCCCCCCGGCAGCACCCAGCGCTGGGCACAGCCACTGCGGGACCCCACGGGACCCCCGGGGGCTCTGGGTGTGTGGCAGCCCCCCAGGCAGGTGCTGGGGGGGTCACGGCGTGACCCCGCTCTGGCCAAGGGCCGCTCACCCGAAAGGGCTCTGCCAAGTCTCCCCTCCCTGGGGCACCCGGGAGAACGCCCAGCACCCCCGGGAGCGCCGCCCCGCTCACCCCTTCCATCCCGAGGGGACGCGGTGCCAGCTCGGCGCGGTCAGTGGGACCCGCACCGGGGAGGGAGATGCCGCGTCCACGCGTGGGTGCCCCCCGGCTTCCGCTTACCACCGAGTACCCGTAGACGTGGATCTTCCTCTCTTCGGGCCGGTGGGAGACGCGGCCGCCGCCCAGGCACTCGCAGCTCAGGCCGTGCCGCGCCAGCTCCTCCGCGGTGCGCTCGAACAAGTCGGCTGCAGAGAGGGAGCGGGGGAGGGCGCGGGGAGCCCCCGCCTCAGCCGCCGCCCCGGGACGGGCCAGACCCCCGGCAAGCCCCCCC
>VWZW01005953.1:75951-99283 GCA_013397115.1 Edolisoma coerulescens
CCCCCACTCCCCAGTATTTCCATTTTCCTCTCTGCAGGACACAGCGCTCCGGCTGCTGGTCCAGCCGCTCCCGCTGCCCCCGGCTTCCTGCCCCCGCGGTCCCCGCCGTGCTGCTCCATCTGCTCCCGCCTGCTGCCGCCCCGCGCCAGCCAGGCCCGAGCACCGCCGATGTGGCCGCTGATGCACGCGGGAGCACCGGGCAGGCTCCAAACCTCGGTGCAATCACCCGAGCGATGCAGGAGCCGGTCCCTGTGGAACGCAGAGTCCCGGCATGGAGGAGTGTGCTGCCCTCAGGGCATCCCCTGCAGTGCCACCCTCTGTCCAGGCAGCTGTGGCCCTGGGTGACACCTGCATGGATTGAGGTCACCTGTCTGGAGCTCTGGGCTTTGGAGCGGCCACAGCTCCGAAATCAGGGAACAAACGGGCTGGACAATGTCCCCCAAGCCCCATGGCAGGGGACAGCGGGGCCATCTGCTCCCCGTGTGCGGCTGCTATTCCAGGCTGGAAAGTGCCGAGGGATCCAACCGGAGCGCGGGCAGGTCTCGGCGCACCGGAGATGGCAGCGCCATGTCATGTGCGCAGGGCAACGGGGCTGCGGACACTGCCTTCCCCTCCTCCCGCTCCTCCTCCCGCTCCTCCTCCTCCTCCTCGAGTCAGCGGCAGCCTCTGGGAGAGGAGAAGATCCCCCTCGAGGCGGTTGGAGCTGAGGGCTGCAGTCGTGCTGCCTGCTCGGGGCTGTCAGCTGCGCTGAGCACGGGGCCCTGCTGCTGCTTTGGGCTGTGACACCGCGGGTTCCCGGTCTGCGGCACTCGGGCAGGGGAGGCAGCCCCAGCCCCCTGGGAACTGAGAGGAGGCGAGTGGCAGGGCTGGGGGGGCTGACCCCGGCCTTGTGCCCACCACCCACAGGGGTTGCAGCCCCTCAGACGGAGGGGACCCCCTTGGCACAGCCACGTGGGCAGCAGGACTCCGCAGGTTGGGACGGGACCCCTGTGCAGAGGATAGAGGCGTTGGGCTCCTGCCACGGCTCTGCGGGTCCAGGCTTGTCCCTGGCCGAGCTGCGGGGGCCCCTGTCCTGCTGGGGGAACACGTGAGTGGCCAGAGGGATCACACAAGCCTGGCTCGTCCTGCGATCCTGCAAGGAAAAGGCCAGCCTGGTGCTTGCCCCCAGGCAGGAGCAGCTCCTGTCCCTGTGTCCGGGCTGCCCCACTGTGGCTCGCTGTCAAGGCCAGGAGCAGACAGACTGGGCCAGTGTGGGGGCAAATCCCCCTTTCTGTGGGGTCTTTGCCTCCTTGGTGCTGAGTCCTCCCCCAAGCCCCAGGGGGAGCAGAGTCACAATGATCACTGCGTCCCCATGACTCAGTTTCCCCACCAGCCCCTGACAAGGTGTCCCTGGCCAAAGTGTCTGCAGGTGACCGACTTAATTCTGCTGGGCCCCATCCAAAGGGGAACCTGAGGCACAGAGGAACAACGTGCCCACAGGTCACCCTGGAGGTCTGTGGTGACTCTGGGCACTTGGTGAGACCCAAAGCAGGGCAGATCCCATCCTGGGAGGGACATGGGGTCGCATCTGTCCTACACAGCTGCAAAGCTGGGGAGGGTTGGGGCCCTCCCCAAAGACCAAGTCACTGAGGGCACCCCGAGAGCTCGCTGTGAGATTTGGCACTAACCTGGCACAGGATATCGGATCCCCTGATCCAGCCCCGTGTCCCTCGGTGCAGCTCAGAGCAGGAAGGGGCCACCCAACACATTGGTTGGGACACTCCAAGGAACTCCTTGAGGCTGAGAGTCCTCACCTTACTGGGGGAGTGGTTGCAGATTCTGGGTTAGCTGGCCTAAAATCTTGGGAATTCTCAAGTCAGCCAGGCAGTACCAATTCCATTTGACATTGCAAACCTGTATTCAAATGTTGGCAGAGGTTTAATTGGTTTACCTGCTTTATAAAATAAATCTCATTTGAATATACTCTTTGTCTAAATTTTGTAAGATCCCGCGACCCTCCCGCAGCCCCAGTTTGGCAGCGGGATGGGGACACTGGTGTGGTGATGCCTGGGGAACCCACCATGGCCCACGCTGAGAAAGCAAAAGGAGGAGATTCCTCAGAGAAACTCTGGAAGCAATTGAGGAAAATACCTGGAAGGACGTTAAACACAAAAGAACAATTTCCACCTCTGGCCTGTGCCGGGCGCGTTGCTGAGGGACGGCGAGAGGGCGCATCCTCCCTGCCGGACGGGGCAGCCCGCCCAGTCCCGCCGCACTCCGGGACCTGCCCGGCGGGACGTGACCGGCTGGCAGATGCCAGGCAGCCAAAGGTCCCCAAAATGCCCATCCTGGGGAGCCGGGGGCCAAGCTGTCCTGCCAGGGGTGCTCTTGCCAGCCCAAGGGACAGGGCGGGCTGGTGCTGCCCGCGGGGGCCCGGGGCTGTGTGGGGTGGGGTGTCAGACCCCGCCGGCCGTTCGGGACCCGCTGTCCCCGGCACGGCAATTCCCAGGCTGGCCGCGCCGGGGAAGGGCCGGTGGCCCCGGTGGCACAGAGGAGCGCGGGGGAGGCCGCGCAGCTCAGCACGGGGCCCGCGATGGGAAGCGACAGCGCGGCGCTGGCACCACCAGCCCGTCCCCGGGGCCACCTGCGAGGCGGAGCCGGTGTCAGGGCGATTGCACCCGCGGGGTGACGGCTCCGCCGGGACCGGGCTGGGGCGCGCCTCGAGTCGAGCGTGAGCAGCTCCGGCGAGGCAGCTCCTGGCTCTCGCTCGGCTTCCCGAAGGCAGCACGGAACAGGTCAGGCGCCACCCGCAGCACCGGGAGGCGATGCTGGCTCCGAGCCGTGCTCCCGTGGGATGTGGCTCCGTGGGACGAAGCTGCAGCTGGGGCTGGCCAGGCCTCTGGGCAGGGGGTGGGTGCTGGGTCCTCCCCACGGAGGTGGTGCTGCAGCCGCCCAGGCAGTGGTGAGGGCTCCAGCACTGGGGGGATGGCGTGGGGCACCTCAAAATGGGGATGGGGGGCTGTGGCACCCACCGACGCCCACCCTGCGGGAAACGGGGGTGACTGGCACCCAGCGCCCCGCCATGCTGGGGACTTGTGTGCGACTCTGGGAAGTGCTCGGGCTGCCCCACTCCCTCCCACGCTGCTCAATTCACAGTGGAGATGAATATTTGATCATTTGATACCTTCCCTTTGTCCCGGGCTCTCTGTTCCCCATCCTCACAGTGTGGGCAGCCACAGCAGGGGGCACAGGGTGGGCACAGAGCACCCACCGCAGGACCAGCCTTGGGGGAGCAGAAGGGGTCTGGCAGCCACCCCACCCCTGCTCCTGGGAAAGGGCTGAGGGGGGAGCGGCACAGGCAGGGCTGGGGGCACAGGGAGGGCAGGCCAGTGCTGCGGGCATGGCCCCCACGGCAGGCAGCACCACTGCAAGCTGCTGCGAAATCCCTTGTTCCCAAGGTAACGTGGGGATCCCACAGCTGGGAGAGGCAGAGCTGCAATGGGATGAGATGCTCGCTGCTGGCCCCCTGCAGCTCCTGTCTGCAGGTGATGCTCTCCTTTTCCCAAGCTGCCTGGCATCAGCGTGATGCCTGGTTGGGGGCAGGAGGGTCTCCCCTCCTTTCAGCTTCTCTCCTCCTCTCTCCCTCTCATCCCCTCCCTGCCTCCAGCTCTGAACCAAGGGAGAAACCAGGCCCTGCTGCCCACTTGGGGGCTGGGGAGGGAGCTGGACCCTGCCCTGCAGCCCCCATGGGTTTGGTGGCCCCCAAGGGTGAGGTGAAGCCTTTTGAGCAGCTACTGAGAGGTCCCTGCCTGCTTGGGAAGGACCAGTCGGTCCCCAAAGGCTCGCAGGAATACAGTCTAGAGGTCAGGCTCAGGGCATCCATCTGCTGGCCCACAGCAGGGCCGCAGGCAATCCCTGTTTCAGATACCCTTGTGCCCCACGGGGGGCGTGGGGAGGGATCTCGGTGTTGCCCTGTCACCAGTGTGCTGGGCAGTGCTGAGACTCCCTCCTGCCCCACTCAGTGATGCCACACACCAGCCCGGTCACTCAGGACCTGTGGCAGCTGCAGGGCTGCCCAGACAGCGGTGCTGGCCCCAGCGGGCTGGAACCCATCACCTCACAGCTGCCACGGAGCTACTGCCTGCCCAAGGCGCAGGGAGGGTGTTTCTCCTGCCAGCTCCAGGGAAAAGCCTGCTCTTTTCTCGGCTGGCTGGCTCCCTACCGCAGCCAGCCTGCTCACACCGGCCAAGCCTGGGGCACTGGGAGCGCCCTCCGCGCCCTCCTGGAGCACGGAGAGGCGGGACCGACACCCCGCAGGTGTCCCCTGCCACGGGCGGCCCCGCACCCCCCGCTGCCTCCCGTCTCCCCTCCGTGGTGATGGGAGCTGAACGCTGCCTCCCGTCCCTGCTCCTGCCCTAAGGCAGAGCCTGCCAACAGCCTGGGGCAACCAGGAGTCCCAGGCGTTCCCAGGCTGGCTGCCCCATGGCAGCATCCCCGCGCAGCTCCGGGCAGAGCACCCGCAGCCTCTCCTGCTTTAACCCGGAATCGAGTCCTGTTCCCCACGGGCTGCTGAGCCCCAGCTCAGCCAGCCTCGCCCACCTCACCCCACTGGGGCCTGCCTGAGCCCACGGCATCGCCCACGACGGCTCACTGGAGGTGCCAGAGGATAAGTCCCTCTGCTCAGCAACTGCCCTGCCAGGGGCTTGGGAAGGAAGGCTGGATACTCACCCTCAGGCCAGGAACACGCCAGACACGCCTGAGACGCTGCAGGCTGGTTTTGGAGGCAAACCCACAAGTTAAAGAGGCTCGACCACTTGCCCTGGTATCTTTATGCAGCAGACTGAGCCAGCGCTGGATTAATTATATTATGCCATGATTGAGGCTGTTGCTAGGCTACAGCCCCGGTCCCTAAGCCCGTCCTACTGCAGGATTTCCCCACCATCGCTCATCTGGCTGCTCCGGGGCATCCCGAAGGACAGGGAAGCACCACGGGCTCTCCAAGCAGCCGGACCCTTGGATGCGGGGACATTGCAGGCAGCAAACCCATCGTGCCCCCAGCCCAGCCCCTGCCCAGCTCCATCCTGCGCCGGGGCTGGGGACAGCCAGGCTGCCCCGCAGCCCCCCAGAGCCTCCAAGAGCACTCACAGCTTTACACATTCATTTTGTGTCCTGCTAAAATCCAAGTTCCAATGACCTTTTCATGTTCACTGCTGGGAGGAAGGAAGCAAATTCTCACCCTGGGCCTTGGCAAGCCAGGGAAAGACTTGTCATGACTTTATGGGAGCAACAGAAATAGGGCAAAGCTACATCCCCCAAAGGGCACCATCGGGGCACTCCTTGCAGGTGGCCCTTGGCATTGACCATGGGGAATGAAGAAGGCTGGGTGCACTGGTGAGACAGGCTACAGCTCCAGGGCAGAGGGTGATGGACAGCTTTCCACAGGGATCATAAAATCACGGAGTGGTTTGGGTTGGAAGGGTCTTTAAAGATCAGCTGGTTCCAACCACTTGCCGTGGGCAGGAAAACACCTGCAGTGGGGGTGGCAGGAGCTGCAGGGAGCTGTCAGCTTGTCCTGCTGCTGGTTCCTTACCTGGGGTTTGACAGGAGGCAGCCACAGGCCGGGTATCGGCCGTGGTCCCTTGGCACAGGCCCTGCAGGGCTGGGGCACGTGGCTCAGCAGCTCGGGTGATAAATCTGCACTTCTCCCTCCTACTGCTCCAAGCCCAGCCCCTGCAGCTCTGGCCAGCGTCAGCTGCAAGAAACTGCAGCTCCTCAGCCTCGAGCTCTCGATTTTTTTTTTTTATTTTGGATGACTGATACACCCAAAAGCAAATACCCTGATACCTGCAGAGATGCTTGCAGGAACTATTTATATCATCGTGATCCTGCAGAAGCTTCCCATAATGACAGGCACGTACATACTTTTTATATTTAGCTTCTTTGAAAGGATGGCATGGGAAAGCCTGGCTCAAACAAGGCCCATTTCCTTCTCCCCTCCCTCACGCTTGCTGGCTCTGGATCACACGTCACACTGTAGCCCATATCAGTTCAGCATTCCCTGGAAAAGGGAGAAGCCCAAAAAGACCAGGTTGGACAGGGCTTGGAGCAACCTGGTCTAGTGGAAGGGGACCCTGCCCACGGTAGGAGGCTGGAATGAGATGAGCTTTAAGGCCTCCTCCAACCTGAATCAGTCTGTGACTCTGTGTGTATTATAAAAAGGGGCTTTTTGCTGCTATTCCCTTCCACGCTCCCACTTCACCCACAGGGTGAAGGATTTCTCTGGCCTGGCTGCAGAAGTCAAACCGTGCCACACACCCTCCTGGGGCTCGAGTGTAAGCAGAGCCAGCTCACACATCTGCCTTTCTTTTACAGGAGTATTTTGGAGCAGGATGACTCATCTTGGCTTGGTTTTGCCTCAGCTCCCTGTGCTGACAAGCTGCAGGGAATGTGAAGGCTCCTAGGGCAGCAAACCTGGCACAGGAATCAGACACACCGAGGCCAGCACCGGTGCCAGCCGGGACTGGCCACCAGGACAGCCCCTGTACCCACACCTGACCAAAACCACTGCCCCCTCTACGCTGTGGGAAACAGCAGCTTGCTCAGGGCAGACTTCAGTTTTGGGGAAAGAACTCATGGTTCTTACGTTCAGCTCCTTTTTTTTGGAATGATTTTTAATTCAGCGTCCCGCGAGGTGTGGGAGCACAGCAGCATGAGCAGGGACACGCAGCTCCCAGCCCAGGCATGGGGCTCTGGGGGAGAAGAAGATGTGCAGAGACAGGTGTACAACAGAGCTTTATAGTCAGAATGGACTGTACCAGGGTTTTTCGACGCAAAAATGGAACATGACCCAAAATCCTGATGAAACAGAAGCACTTTCGGGAGCGCAGCAGCAGCTGAGGCTCGAGCTCCCACCTGCCTTTGCCCAAAAGGGCCGCGAACCGGTCCTGTCTCAATCTTCCTTTTCCTCCCCAGATGTGCAAAGTTTGAACTGTCCCGTGCAATTTCCCTACGGTGCCACGTGGAATGCTCAGAGGAGGCAAATGCTAATGGCAGACAGACCTGAACAATACACTGCTCATGCAGCAAAACCCCAGTTTGTTTCATAGGGAAATGGTTACAAGTGCATTTTGGGCACGAGAAAAAGAAAAACGGAGCAGGAAATGCCTGCTGGTCAAGACAGCTCTGAAGTGGGTAATGGATCAAAAGAACACATTGCTCTATAGGGACGCAGAAGGAAACTCCAGTTTGGATTTCATGGCTGACATTTTACAACAAAAAGAGGTGAGGGAGAACAAAACCAAACCTCAAATCAACTTACAAGCAAGAGGGGAATGTAACGCACAGAACCCGGAGGAAGCTTCACCGTCTGAGCTGAGCAAGGGACCCCAGACCCAAACCAGGAGGGGCACAGAGAACTGACCAGCTCCATCAAACACAGGGGCTGCTCACTGAGACACAGGTGAGTGCCAAGGGGTGGCCGTAGTGCCCATCCAACGGCTGCTGAGCAGGTACTAATCCATGGGTTTAAGTTCAAAGCAAAAACTAAAAGGCTTCCCAAAGTCATGGGACAGAGGAGGCTCTCTGCTGGGGGCAGGAAGGCAGCACGCTGGCTGGCTGCAGGATGGACAGAAGCTGTGGCAGGACGGAGGCTGCCGAGCTGCAGTGCTGGTCCCTCTCGGCACAGAGCAGCAGCTGGGGTTTACAGCCTGACTGTAAAATGCCTGAGAAGCAAATGCCTTGCCATGCCAACACTGCCCTGTAGCCAATTCTGAAGCTCTGGATATTTTCATTTCCACATGGAGTCATGTCCCTGAGAGGTCCCAGCAGCAGGGGATTCTGGAATATGCAAATTCAAGGGTGGGAAATGCAGAAAAGCACTGATTTTTCTCTCTCCCTTTCAGGTTAGCGTTGCACTTTGCATTGTTTTCCCAAACTGCATAGCAGCTTACATGTAGTGTCTGAGACACTGGGGCCATGGAAATCAATGGGCTTCATGGATTCCAACAGCAGCACCAGTGAGGGCTAATTAAGCTGCTGTGCAGAAAGGTCCCATTCAAAGGACTTCAACAATCACACACTCTCACACTGTCCCTGTGCCTGCTGCTTTAGAGAGCTGTACCATAGCATGATCTGCTTGACTTAAAGCTCATCAGCTGCTGGGTGAAGCAATGGCCAATATCACCTTTCTCCTTAAAAAAATAGGAAGGATAAGAAGTTAAAGACTTGAGACAGTCGAGCACGATGCGTTCATGCGGCATGTTTTGTTGCGCTCCTCTTAACAAGACAGGAATTTCAGGTGTGCAGGAGTGGAATGCAGCAGGGAGGGAGCAGGAGGCAGGTCCCCTCGCCCCACAGCCTGCCAGTGACCTGATGGGGCATCTCTGGAAGGAGAAAAACCAACAGCCTGGAAGCAGGCCTGGGAGCCATGCCCCGAACCTTCCCCTGGCTCACGTACATCTCAGCTGGGTTTTCTTTGTGTAACGATGCACCAGAGCAGCACACACAGATGTGAAGCTTTTGTTTTGCTCACTCTGGTTTGAGAGACTACACAGCAAAGGGCCAAAGCTTTACACATCTGTGCCTGTCCTGGGGTGACTCGTCAGAGAGATGGAGACAGCCATGGTGCAGAGTCCACTCGCAGCCAAACTACAGCTCCTCGTAGTCCCCCCCGCCCCGTGGTTTGCTCATGCCGGCTCCTCCTCCACCAAGAAAAGCCTCAAGTTCATCTATCTCACTGCTTTTCTCCTTGCTCTTCTTTTTCTTTTTCTTTTTCTCTTTCTCCTCTTTGCTCTCCTCCTTCTCTTTGCTCTTCTTGTGTTTGCTCTTCTTTTTCACTGACTTGTCCTCTTCCTGCAAAATGAGAACATCTGTATTAGCAAATCCTCTGAGTGTGCCAGTCACCCAGAATGTACTGCCCTGACACCAGGCCCTGAAGAATGGTTTGGGCTGGAAAGGACCTTTTAAATGTCAGCAACCCCTGTGCCATGCAGGGATGTCTTCAACTGGATCAGGAATCATACTTAGGTTGAAGCACCAAGACGCTTCTGTGAGTTTGGACAGAAAAGCAGAGAGACCACCTGGGTTACAGAGAGCACTGCTCTGCCAGACCGTTTGTGTCCAGCGACACCACGGTATTGGACAGGCTAAAATGGCACAGAAAAAGCCTCCTGCAGACTTCCCTCACTACCCCTGAGGTTAGGTCTGTTGTGGGCACCCCTCTGCTTGGAAAATCATGGTGCTATGAACACACAGTCCAGCACAGAGGCACTGCTCTGCCTCATCCTGCATTTTACAAACTCACACACTCCCTTTTCAACATTCAGCTGCTCTAAAAGCTTGCTTTGAAGGTCAGTGGTCTGCAGGGCCTAGGAGGCACAGATCAGAGCTGCAGGCTGTGAGCATGGAAGGGAGTCCACCAAGTCCCAGGAGGACACCGTGGAAGGCCACCCCTGTTCTTGGCAGGTGGGTAACACGGCAGATCTGAGGAATTAAACAGTACCTCTTTGCTTTTCTTTTTCTTCTTCTTTTTCTTCCTTAGAAGGTTGTTTATCTGTTAAAATAAAAAAACCCCATTGTGTTTAATCCATTTAAATGGTAAGAGCTGCAACTCTGCCCTGGCCCCATTTCTGAGAACAAAATGCTCCATCCTGGTGCCACGGGCAAAGGCAATGCCAACACCCCAGGCCAAAGTATGCCCCTCTGGGGACCAACACAGGCCCCAGCACTCACACCCTGACCCAACCACATCAGTCTTGTGTAATTATGAGCATTACATGATCCGTGTGATCAACACTGACCTAGCATTCACTGTGTCACAGCTACTGACAAACACATCTAGAGACCAGTGCTACAAACTGGTCCAAAGGCCGAGTTTGGGACTGGATTGTTATTTCTAGAACTGAAGAAGAGCTCCTGGGAACAGCTCCCCTCTGACGGAAATCCTCCCAGGCATCTTCTCTGAGGACGATCGAGGACACGGTGCCAGCAGATGGGACACCCTGGCAGGCCAACACTCACACTGTGGATGGAAATTACATCCCCAAAGCAACCCTGCTGCAGCCCTGCTCTACAGGGGTGAATACTTTCACACCACCAAGTGAGTCCCAGAGTCCAGCCCTGTCACATGTGTCACACATGACTGTGGAGGGTGACTTGGCTGCTGAGTGTCCACTGCCTTTGCACAAAACCTCCTTGAGCAGGGGAGCACCTGCTCGGCTGCTTCACCAGAGGCTGCACGACAGCACCGCTTTTCACATGTGCTTTCTGACTGTCACTCTTACCTACACACGCCTTTTCCCTCAGCTGATGTGGAAATGCAGCCTTGGAGAAGCCCAATTGCCAGCCAAGCTCCAATCACCGATGACCGAGAGATGGTTTTATATTTATCACCAAAAGAGGAGATAGGAGGAACCCACGTTTAATTATTTAAGAATCTAAACTGAAGTTAAATTATTGACCTGGGCCTCTGCAGATGCACTTACAGCTATTTCAAGCTCTGCTGCTGAGCAGCTCAGAGTGACAAGCTGATGGAACCATGGCAGCCTGCGACACCTTCCTCACACTTTTGGAACAGCTATTCAAGGAGCTCTCTCTGGTGCTGCTCACAGCTTTTCTCCTTCCTTGAATCTTTAACTTCCCATCTTTCATGCTGACATTGGGGCAGATCTACAGGAAGTTGCTTTGCAGTAATGCCTAGACAGCAGGAATTATTTGCATGAGTAGGATTTGTTCCCTCAGGGAACGGGGGAACAAAAAATAAAGCCTGAGGAATGTTTAGGTTGTGATCAGGATCCCACCCCATCTTTCCCAAAAATAGAAGAGGAAATTGGCAGGGTATGTCAGAGCATTTTGTCCAAGCTGATCCAAATTCTGGAGGGGGTGGACACTGCAATGCAATGCTGAACACCACCTCCCAGGCACACAGGGCTAAGCAGGAAGCCTCACACAGCAGCAGCTTGTGAAAGATGTGCTTCTGCTTGCAGCTGGGACAAAAATAACCCATGGCTGGTGCCAGGGACAAGCCAAGTTCTCCTCCTCATGGGGAAAATCTTAAAAGCTATTTATGCTGTGTTAAACCAGATTACAGACTCATACAGGGCACTGCATGAAGTTAGAGGGTATTGAAGTATTTTGTTTAGTGCAAATTGGTTTGCTGACACCCTGGAAAGACTTTGGAAAAACCAGATGTCTGACAAACAAGAGCAGCACGAGTGGAAATAAGGTGTGAGCTTTACCTTCCTCGCTGCTCTCCTTGGGACCAGCTTCTTCCAAACCCAAGCCAAAGAGATCTGAGTCATTTTTCAGTTTAAAGGAGGGGACTGTTGATTTCACAGGCTGGGGTGGCTTTGCCAGTGAGGTATCATCATCAGATATTTCCGAGAGATCTTCCCGCACTGGGAATTCATCCTAGAGACAAGCAAAAGCAGACAACACTGACAAATGCTTCAACCAAAATTTCTAACCATTCTGCACACAAAAATGTCAGATGTCAGCAGGTGGGGAGGAGGGAAGGAAATGGCAGCTGAACTGAGCTGTTACTGCCTGGAAATCAATGTCCTGGATCTTATGAGCTCTGATTTTGGCCATGGTAAAACACCTCAGTCGCACTGGTACTGGCAAGGGTGTTCTTCACACTGGGGCTGCTGAAATCAAATTCCCAATGTAAAGGGATTAAATGAGACCTTCAACTCTGTTAGCTCACCAACATCAGCTTCCTCCTGCCCTGGGGAGGCACCTCTGTTCTGGGAAAATCCAGTCTAACAGACTGAAAACTCTCCTCCAGCCCTGAGCAACAGAAGCTTTCTGCAGTGCAGCTCTGTGGGTCTCAGGTACCAGAGGCAGCAGGGCTGAGGAAGCAGAGTCTGTCTGCAGAATAATTCCCTTCATCGAGCCAAAAGGGAATGTGCTCCCAGGGCAAATCTGCCCCTTCAGTGTGGGCTAAAACCCAGGATGCTGCAGAGCCTGGAAATTACCCCAAAATCCTCTGTCTCTGCATGACGGGAACGGAAATTCAGTTTAGTGATCTTCTGATACCCGCCAAGTGATCCTCTTCAGAATCTGCTATCCAGCCTTTCCTTGTGTCCCGGTACACTGATGGAACACGGCCCCGCTGCGCTGCTGGTCAGGCAATGCCCCCACCTTGCTGATGGTGATGGCTGTACTGGTTTGCCTGACCAGTGCACCTGCACTGGGGAAGCATTCCCATGCTATGGAGCATTCCCTGTTTCAGGCATTCCCTGACACTGCTGCTTCCTCACCAATCCCTTCTCATTGGTGCATGCAAGAGATGGAAACTTGCTCCAAATACTTTTGCTTTCATATTAAATTGTCAAGAAAAGCAGGAAGTCAAGATGCAAAATAAATGGAAAATTACTTAATAAACAGCAGGACACATGAGCAAGGTCAAAGAAACTGGGACAACAGCCCTTTCTGTGCAAACACAGGGAAACCCCCTGAACACCAGCTAACCCAGACATCAGGACACGCCTGAACAGCCACTGCCCATCCCAAATCACTGCTAGCAGTTTCCAGAGATTGTTCTGCAGGTTTTGAGTACAGGTCACTGAAATCAGGGATATCTCAAGCCATGCAGCAAGTTCTGACCAGTGCAGAGAAGAAGGGCAGGAGAAGTGTTTTCTCCACCTGTAATACAGGGGAGGTGTGAGAGGACTCCTGGTGCATCCTGTGTTTGAGCAGACACTTGCTGGCACGTGCTGAATGTCGCAGACCTTACAGCTACCTCTGCTGTCCTGGAAAGTCCTTCCCAAGCAGACCTTCCTTCTTCCCTTGAAGCTTTCCCAAAAAAATTTTGTGATGGCATTTTTATTGCTGGATTGACTGCAAGGAGCTCATTCTTTCTGGCAGAGACACCCTTCTGCATGTTAAAGTTCAGGTGAAAACCTGGTAGCTTTGTATTTGGTGCCTCCCACACTGCTGGACTGGCTGAGAATAAACAGCACAGTGAAACACAAGCATAAATCTTGTTCGTGTTTGTAAACACAAACCTGGTGTCAGGGAAGGTCTAGACTGGATATTAGGGAAAGGTTCTTCCCCCAGAGGGTGCTGGGCACTGCCCAGGCTCCCCAGGGAACGGGCACGGCCCCGAGGCTGCCAGAGCTCCAGGAGCGTTTGGGCACCGCTGCCAGGGATGCCCAGGCTGGGATTGTTGGGGGGTCTGTGCAGGGCCAGGAGCTGGGCTGGGTGATCCTGGTGGGTCCCTTCCCACTCAGGGTATTCTAGGATCTGTGATTCTATGGGGTTCTTGCTGCCACGCAGCTTCCACACTCACAGCACTGCTGGGTTTGTGCTCACATCAATCTCTGCAGGTTGCTTAGCACCTGCCTTGCTGCAACTGCTGCTGAGGGAGGGGAGAGCAGATGAAGGCTCTGCTCAGGGAGATGCCTCAACCCTTCCAGCTCAGCTTGGAACAGCTCACAGCAACATGGGCTTGTTATTTACCATTTTCTTCTTCTGGCTGTCAGAATCCTCACTTTCAAAGTCTGGGTCATCCATAACAAATGAGAGCATCTGAGTAGCTATTGGTCCCTCTTGATCACTGTCAGACTCCTCAGGCTTCTCCTCTTTGACCACCTTCTGCTTGGAAGCAAGTCCTTTGCTTTGGGCAGTGGCCTTGGAGGGCTGTGCTGCTGCTGTGGGGGCAGCAGGAGCTGCCAGGCTCGCGTTGCCCTTGCTGCTGCTGTTTCGTTCAGACTCAGAACGGGGAGGTAAACTGTCAGGAGGCTTCGGGTCAGCTGCTTTGGTCAAAATTGCTTCACTCTGGGGTTTCAGAGAATTTCTGGAAGACCTGAGAAGAAAGAAACAAGTTGTCGGAGCTGTTCACCCCTATTCTGCGGAGCAAAGCACAGTTAAGAGCTGAGCCTGCCTCGAGGGCATCGTGCATCCCACTGGGAGAGGCAGTGCATCCTACAGGGGTGTGGGGTCAAATGCACCACTCAGGCTGAGGATAACCCTCATGTCCCTAACCCTAATCCTGAACCCCACAGGACATGGTATGTGGAGAACGTGACCCAGCTCATTGTTCCCCAGCACAGGGTGTGGTGAGTGACTCCACTCCCTTCACCCAAGACTTGACTCCTCTCTCCTCCCCACACCACCACAAACAGCCCCTCTGGCGCTCAGTTCCAGGCTCCTGTTCAGGTGTGAGGAAAAGCAGGCAGACAATCCCTGTCCCAATGGCACAGGAGCTCCAAGGCAGGGCAGGACACACTGCAGGCAGCAGTTACACCCACAGGAACTACAGCCCCAGCTCACAGCTGAAGAACAGGCAGACAGAGACATCGAGACTGCCCAGGGCCACACACAGGCAGTGGCAGGACCGAGGAGAGGTCCAGGTTTGCCAGCACAACCCCACACTTCAGTCTGTGCTCTGTACCTTTTTTTTTCCTGCTCTGTGTTTTTGTCTCTATCAGGTATGAGGATGATCTTAGAGTCCTTCACCTCTTCCTCCTCCTCCTCCTCACTGGAGAGGGTGATGTTCTTGCTGGGCACCCGTTCTGCTGCCAGCATTGGCCTGCTGGGGATTTTGTCATCCAGATCCAGGTCATCTTGGAAACCTGCCACCATGGGGTTCCCCCCAGGCGCCTCTCCATCGCTGCAAAACAGAGTGATCAGACACAGCACCCCAGGATGTGCTGGGCAGACCTGCCCTCCCTGCACAGAGACTCAGACTGGCCTGGCTTCTACAGCCACCTCCAGGGCACACGTCCTCAGCCTGGGGCAGCTGATGATTAAAGGGCTGGAGCACCTCTGCTCTGCAGACAGGCTGAAAATGGGGATAGTTAAGCCTGGAGAAGGCTCTGGGGAGATGTTAGAGCCCCTTCCAGTGCCTAAAGGGCAATAGAGCTGGAAACAGACTTTGAGCAAAGCCAGGAGGGACAGGATAACAGAATGGCTTTAAGCTGAAGGAGGGCAGGGTTAGATGGGATATTGGGAAGAAATTATTCCCTGTGAGGGTAGGGAGGCCCTGGCACAGGGTGCCCAGAGCAGCCGTGGCTGCCCCTGGATCCCTGGAAGTGTCCAAGGCCAGGTTGGATGGGGCTTGAAGGAACTTGGGATAATGGGAGGTGTCCCTGCCCATGGCAGGGGGTGGCACTGAATGGGCTTTAAGGTCCCTTCCAACACAAACCAGTTGGTGATTCTCTAATTCCGTGCACTGCCAGCCTTCCCCTGCCCACTGCCCAGCTCGGGCTGGGCCTGCTCCCCACAGGCTGCAGCAGTGGCACCAGCCCCGCACCAAAAGGGCCACAGCAGGATGTGTCACAGAGCAGCTGCTGCCCCCCAAGCTGGAATTGAGTGGCTGGAGAAGATGAGTCTCAGTGGTACAGAGCAGCCTGTGGCCTCAGCTCCTTCAGAACATGGAGCTCCATCCACCACACAAGGGCCAGTCAGTCAAACCATGGGAACTGCCTGCCTTCATCCCCACATCCTGTAATTAAACCTGATCATACACTGTCACTGCTAGGGGAGTTCACTGGCAGCTATCAGCTTCCTGGAATCATTTCTATTTCTGCGGTGCTCCCTGAAGCAGGCAGATACACAGAGCCATGCTTTAACATTGCCCAAATTAAATTAACCTAAGGACACACTGCCAGAGCTGAGAGTCTGTCAGCCTCCCTGGATGTAGCACAGTTCTGTGTTCAGAGGCAGCTTGAGAGAGCTTTGCAGCTGAAATTGAGGATTCTTGTCTGAATGTCCCTAGGACTCAATTTTAAAACTTTCTGAAAAATTTCCTTATGTCAGGAATATAGATATTTTCCCCAGGCTCAGCTGACGAGCCTTTGCATCACCTTTCCTTGTTCTATTTGTTTTATCCAAAGACACCCAGCTCCTGCCTGATAAGCCCACACGCAAGTCACTGCCCTTTTAATGATGCCACCCGGATTGTACAAGCACAGCCTTCATTTTTACACAGAGACAAAAAAAATATTATAGCTTGGAACAGATTAGATTGTAGAGACATAAACAAAACCCTAAAATCCTTGAACTGGAAGTAGGTGGTGTTCCCAGTCACTAGTCACAAGCACGGGAAGACAGTGGAGTACGGTGTGCTGGTGAGATGAGAAATACCTAAACACATTCGGGATGATGGCAACTGCTCACTCTGGCTCCTCTGTATGCTGGGTGCTGCTTTACAAGGTAGTTTTAAAGAGTTAATACATCTGCCAACAGACAATGGAGTTGTTTGTGACAATGGGACACCACGACAATGACATCTGGCACAGCACACTGATCACAACCAGGGCTTGTCTGGGCTGCAGAGCTAAGACAAGGGCCAGCATCAGCCCTCCCCCTGCTCTCGGTGTGGATCCCTCTGCTCTCAGGACCTGCTCTCAGTGCCCAATTGAGCAGGGCCAGGCTGCTGAAGAGCCCCTTCATCCCTAACACTGCTGCTCTCACACCACGCCAGGACGCAGGCACACAGCCCAGCCACACAAAGGACAGGAAAACTGGTGCCCAACCAGCCCCCAAGGCTGGAAGAATGACAAGTGAGTGATTCCTGAGGTTTTCAAAGCACTGGCAGGGTTTCCTCTTGAAATGCACTGGAAAGAAAATGGAGTTGCATCCTAAAAATGGCAGGATATTATTCTGAACCAGACACGCTGCCTTTCTTTAATACATCACTGCCCTATTAGGCACAGGGGCTCTTAAGAGATTGCTGCCACTGTCCTTCCACACTCCATCCAGACCTGCAGCATTTCCAGCTTTCCCAGTCTGAATGGAACACCCACATGTGTACACCCCTTGCCAAAGTGGGTCACGTCCCTTCGCAGTGAGAACCCTGCCTCCATCTCCAGCCAGCACAGATCGCTGAGCGACAGCGTAAGAGCAGAGCAATGGAGTGAATATACATCAGGAAAATCACTGCTGCAGTATAAACAGGCTCTGACAAGGCAAAATTAGGATCAGCTTGTGGTCCTGAGGTTCCAGCTGGAAGGAAAGCAAAGCATGCAAACCCAAGCACATTGCACTGCTCTCTCCAGCCCTGGAAGCACTGCCAAGCTGCCATGAGCACTGAGCCAGCATGGCTGCAGGTGCAGGTACCTCCCAAAAATGATGCTGCTCACTGAGGTCTGCTCTGAGCTAGTGACCACAGAGCCTGCTGGGGTGCCCTCAGTGAGCCTCTGGTGTGTCACAGATCGGCTGCTGGGGAGGAAACAACCTGCTGCAACCTGAGCTCACAACCTCACACCTGGGTGGGCCACGTGCCCGCAGCCCCGGGAGCTCAAGGGCTCTTGCCACATCCTTTTTTGGGGCTAAAGAAAGAGAAAAAACCCAAGCTCTAATAAAGCAGGTAAGCTGAGGGAATCCCACAGGGGAATCCCATGCTGCAGGATGAGCCTGTGGCTGTTCTAGGAGATGTTGGTCTTCTACTGTGAACCTTGGCCTCCCTCCCTTGGGCTAGCGCAGCTGTGCACCACTGAATCCATAACAGGTCCATAAAAGCACAGAACCACTTCAAAGCCCTTCAGATGTAAGGACACAGAAATTTAATTCATGTTTAAGATAAATGTCTAAGGATGCAGAAAAGAAAGATCAGGAATGCTGTCAGGTAAAGCACAAACTGGCTTTCAGACACCTCCAGACCCTGCAGGGACCCAGGCCAGCCTGAGCCAGCAGGAGCCAAGGGTGAGATGCTTTGGAGCCAGATTAGGTCCTCAGGGGCACTCACATACACACTGGCTCTCTGCATCAGGTTGAAGAGCAGCAAATTAAGTTCTGAAACAGCAAACTGGGAGACTGAAATATCTTCCTAATTAACTGGTATAGAAACTGATTCGGGGAGTTCTCTTCTGCAAGTCAGAGAAGCACAACACGCCACTGAACAAAACCCAGGACTCCCCTGCAGGCCTGGGGTGTGCCAAGTCGAACAAGGTGCCTCTGCTGCCAAGAAGGCCAACGGTGTCCTGGTGTTCATGAGGCAAAGCACTGCCAACAGGTCAGGGAGGTGAGCATGCCTGAGCACTGGCACAGGTTGCCAGAGAGGTTGTGGATTCTCCATCCATGGAGATATTCAAAAATCATCTGGAAACAGTTCTGGGAAACTGGCTCTGAGTGGCCCAGGATGGGGGGGAGGTTGAACTGGATGATCCCCGCGCTGCCATCCAACCCTGTGAATGTATCTCTGCTCCACACCTGGAACCCCAGAGCACTGAGGTGTTCTAAGAGCTCCCTGCAGGACTCCTGCTCACAGTCACCGAGGCAATTCCTCTTACTTGGCTAGAAGTAATTTCAAAAATTCTCAAAACACGGCTCATTGCCCTGCCACATCTTCAATGACACCTCAGTTCTGGAGCTCACCCTTGGCTCCAGCATGTCCAGGCATGCTGGTGAGCTGTGTAAGCTCAACACTCAGGTATCTGCTTCAAAATGACCACGAGACCTGAACGCATCTTGCTGGGACATTCTCAGGCCTTGTTCCTCACTCAGATACAGGGGAAATGCAGCTTCCAGGACTCCATTTTCTAAAACCAATAAAATCTCCCTGAGGTTTGAGTGATTTCACAGATCTACTGTGTTCTTTAGGTCAGAGATAAATTTCTGCAGCAGATTTTGTGGCAATTACAACCACCTCCTCACCACAGTAGAAGCTGATTATGGAGGACAGTGCTCACAGAACTGGAACGCTGTTCCTGGCTACCGTGGGGCTGTAACTGCCATCCTGAAAGAAAACAGTTATTGCAGGTGATGGTCACAACCACATCTGCACCTCTGAATTTCAGCACATCTGGCTTATTCTAGTAGGCCCTTTTTAGCAAGAAACAGAATGGAAAATTGCCAGACCACTGAGAAACTGTGATATATGGAAGAAACCAGAGCAAGCCATGGATGCCAGGTTGCAGACGAATAATGAGCGTGTGAATTTGCAGGGATGTGCTGCAAGGTCTTCTCCCAGGGAAACAGAGCTGCTCTGACTGCACTGGGTATCACTGTGAGCAAAGGATGAACTCTAACCAAGGAGCAGGGTTCTTGCACCCCTGTCTGACATGTTTGACTTTTTATACAGTTTAACACCTATCTGCTTCCACTGACACCCTGGAGCAGAGAAGCCTTTGTGAAAGATCAGCCTCCTGCCCACAGCAGAACTGCAGCTCCATAGCTCTGAGGGCACCTCAGGACCCAGCCCCTCAGAAGGTCAGGCTTGGCTCTCCTGACAGTTCCTTGTTAAACCCAGAAAAATATCTCAGCTCTGCCACAGCCACGAGCAAGACGCTTTGTAGGCCAGCACGCTGCCAGCAACCACCACTTTTTTCTTGCCTTTTTTTTTTTTTTTAATAAAACAGCCACGTGTTCTGCCATCACAAGGGATGATGATTCAGGCTGACCTGCATTACACAGGCATGGAGCCTCACACACAGCACTGATTTAAAGTTGCTGTGGTTGAAGATGAGAACACTGGATCATGTCAAAAGACGCAGAATCCACCACATCCACAGATGAGCAGTGTCAGCACCTAATTACTCTCCTGGTTAATCCAGTGCTGATGACAAGAGGCAGCAGGCAAGGAATATTCTGAGCAAAGGGATACAGAGCCTGAGACTATGCTTAGGTCACCTCTTAAGAGACAGTCTGCTTTCAGACAGCTTGCTGCACATCCTCTTGTCTGAGCAGCTCAGTATACACAATCCCCTTTCCCTTTTTTTTTGGTTAAAAAACATCAAAGCCAGGAAAAGAAAAAAAAGGAAAAAAAGAAGAAAATCCAGCTTATGGCATAAGCACAGCTCTGCCATTTGGAGGATATAATTATAGAATCACAGACTGGTTTGGGTTGGAAGGGACCTTAAAGCTCAGCTTGTTCCAACCCCCTGCACTAAGCAGGGACATTTTCAACTGGATCAGGTTGCTCAGAGACCCATCCAGCCTGACTGGGAATGTTTCCAGGGATGAGGCATCCACCAGTTCTCTGTGCAACCTGTGCCAGGGCCTCACCACCCTTGTTGTAAAAAACTTCTTCCTTATACCTAGCCTTAATCTCCCCTCTTTTAGTTTAAAATCACCATTTCTTGTCCTATTGCAATAGGCCCTGCTAAAACCTCTGTCCTCATCTTCCCCTAAACACTGAAAGGCCACAATAAGGTCTCCCCAGAGCTTTCTCTTCTCCAGGTGAACACCCCCAGCTCTCCCAGCCTGGCTCCAGAGCAGAGGGGCTCCAGCCCTTGGAGCATCTCCGTGGCCTCCTCTGGACTCTCTACAGCAGCCCTACATCCTTCTGGAGGCAGCTCTGCAGGTTGGGTCTCACCTGAGCGGGGCAGAGGGGCAGAATCCCCCCTCCCCTGCTGCCCCTGCTGGGGGATCAGCACAGGGCATGGGGGGGTTCAGGGCTGGGGCAGTGTCTGTCACTAAATGGGAGATGGTGAATGCCACGACTGACCACACCCCAGCCAGAAAGCCTCTGGGGCAGCCAACTGCTCTGGAATCCCTGAATGGCTGCACCACGTCAGCCAGGCTGCACACCCAGGCGTGCCCCTGTGCCACCCTCCCTCTGCCCTCCCTTCCTTACCTTTCACTCTCCACCCGGTGCTTGGCCTGTGCTTTCCCTTTGTCTTTTTGCGGCGCTGGGTCCTCCAGAAAGCTGTGGTCCAGGCTGTCCTCGGGAACAAAGTCCTCCACGCTCTGCACCTTGGCAGGGGCTGCAGGGTGGGGGGGAGGAGTGGCAGCAGCAGGATCTGTGTTAGTGACAGGAGTTGTAAAACATGGGTGTCACCACAAGCAAGACAGAAACTGGATTTTTCCACATCTGTGCTGCCCAGGGCGGCAGCAGCCATGAAGCAGGACCTTGGCTCCACAGCAAGGGAAGAGGAAGGTTATGAACAGGATATAAACCAGCCCAGAGTCTGACACGAAGGCACTCACAGATCATGCCTCCTGTGGTTTAGAATGCACCAGGCTGACCCTGGTTCTTAGACAGACTGAAAACCTCTCTGGCAAGGGCTGGCTATGCTCTCCAGGGAACGCTGCAACCGACTGTACCACAGGTTTTATTACACCTGTGCTGTGTGCTCTGCTCCTGGGGATGTCCCTTCACCATTCTCTTACCTCTTCCAGACTGTTCAGTTCACCCTCTCCTATCCTCTTGCTTTTTTCAGCTGTAACTGTCCAAGGCAGAATTGTTCACACTGTGCTTTTAGATGTCCTGTGTAAACAAAAGCTCAAGAGCTACCTCAAATAGAGACTGACTTTAATATGGTTTATTTGTAGAAATACCTTTACCCATGTTCAAGGTATCAGGATGAAAACTCCTGAAATTAACGTAACTGAGAAGCCTGAAGTGATTAACCCTTCCAGAGTTTGCAATACTCAATCTTTTTCCTCTGCTCATGCTACACTTCACATCTAGACTCTTTTCTTTTGGGTAAAACAAGATTTTTTTCCTAGATTTTGCTCTCCCTAGCACAACTTTCAGATCACTTCTGCATACAAACACTACCACTAATGCCATAGAGCAGCACTGGTGTAAGCTAAACCACAGCCAAAAGAATTACTACTCCAAGACTTCAAGAGAAAGCTTAAATAGCAGCTCCCAGAAAAACCAAGTATTACTTGGTAACAATGATTTTTCAGCTGCTTTCCAGTGAACTGGTCCCCTGGGCACGTTCCAGTGGAGGTGCAGGCCCTTGGCACACTACTGAAACCTTGCAACACTGACACATCAGCTCCTCCTGGCTGCCTTTTGCAAGCACCCCTAAGCATTCCGAGATATCAGGGCTGTAATTCACAAGCCCAAAACAGCTGTCAAGCTAAGAAAGAGTTAAAAAAAGAGAAGAAAAAGAAAAACCCCAAACCCAATCACTGTAACACTGGTAGTAGACCACTTGTCTCTTTTTTTCTACAGATCAAAATGACAATGTTTTTTTATAATTGACAAGGAATTTCTAACATCTGCTCCTCTTTGGTTTTTGTTTTGTTTCCTCTGGGTAGGAAGAGTCATAAACAAACCAAAATGGGTGCACTGTGTCATAGCTGGGAAGAGGCACAGGATGCAGAACACTGTGTGCAGATCTAAAACCAGACCATTTCAACATCTGAAATTGCAACCCGTGTTCCCAGCACCTCCTCCTTTCTCTCTGTGGGTATCTCAGGAGCGCTGTGAGCCAGTGTGAGAGGGAAGGTATTTCCAAAGAGTGACTCAAACCATGTCATGATTTTTAGGCAGTGCCAGCTCTGCAGCTCCAGTTAGCTCCACAAACAAAGTGAATGTGACAGGCAAGCTATGGTCCAGATCAGTAAAATTACACACAACAAACCCTTGATGCCTCTGCCCTGGCACTCTGTCCGGCAGGGTCCGGACCGAGGGCTGTGCTGCTCTGCCGGGTACCAGAGCTCAGGCAGCAGCCGAGGGCTCCCTCCTCCCAGAGCTGCTCTGAAGGAGCAGATTTCCCCAGAGGGGATCTCCTGCGGAGCCTGGACCTACGTGCCCATTTCTGGCTGAATAACCTTTAAATCCAGCACTCTGCTTCTCTCCATTACACACAGGAGCCCCTCTGGACTGCCACACGTGTGCAAGGATGGCACTTCAAATAGCTTCTCTAGCCTTTTTTTTTGCTATTCAAGAGGCATTTTTGCTCCTGGTAGGAACCTGACATTTTATTTATTTTATTAGTGTCTCCTGTGTGTTCAGGATCTTCCTCTTAAGCATGCCACAGCCACTACCCAGCTGGCTGGGCACAGCCCCCATCCAGCACAGAGACAAACCGAAAAGGTGATCAGGAGAAAAACAGAGACCGCCAGCCCAAGTCTCCCTGGACACCCGCTGCACACGCATGCTGCCTGTGCCCTTCACACACCGGTCTGCTCAGCCNACGATGGGTGACTGGGAGCCAGAGGAGGGGCTCTGCCCGTTCGTTGCTAGTGGGGACGTGTGTCCTTGACTTCGGGCTTCCATCATTTCCAGGAAGCTGTGGGGAAAAAAAATTACAAATATAAGGAACGGTGAATCTCAGAATCTCAGACTGGTTTGGAGGGATCTTAAAGCTCATCTCATTCCAACCCCTGCCATGGACAGGAACACCTTCCACTATCCCAGGTTNGCATGCCACAGCCACTACCCAGCTGGCTGGGCACAGCCCCCATCCAGCACAGAGACAAACCGAAAAGGTGATCAGGAGAAAAACAGAGACCGCCAGCCCAAGTCTCCCTGGACACCCGCTGCACACGCATGCTGCCTGTGCCCTTCACACACCGGTCTGCTCAGCCTCTCGCAGGGAAAAACGAAATGGGAACAGTGGAAGGCCCACAGGTCACACCCTGCCTGGACAGGGCACCAGCACCTACCTGGCTGGGGAGGAGCGGGCTCGGCGGCGGGGGACGTCCCGAAGAGCCGCGCGATGATGCCTCG
>VWZW01005953.1:99588-114194 GCA_013397115.1 Edolisoma coerulescens
AGGCACTGGCGAGAAGGACGGCGCGGGGTCAGGAGAGACGGTGCAGCTTGTGGCGAGCGGCGGCTGGGGGGTGCCGGGGCTGGAGCTGCCCGTGGACGTGGAGCTCGGGGGCACGATGGGTGACTGGGAGCCAGAGGAGGGGCTCTGCCCGTTCGTTGCTAGTGGGGACGTGTGTCCTTGACTTCGGGCTTCCATCATTTCCAGGAAGCTGTGGGGAAAAAAAATTACAAATATAAGGAACGGTGAATCTCAGAATCTCAGACTGGTTTGGAGGGATCTTAAAGCTCATCTCATTCCAACCCCTGCCATGGACAGGAACACCTTCCACTATCCCAGGTTCCTCCAAGTCCAACCTGGCCTTGGACGCTTCCAGGGATGGGGCAGCCACAGCTTCTCTGGGCACCCTATGCCAGGGCCTCCCAACTCTCACAGGGAAGAATTTCTTCCCATCCAACCCTGCCCTCTGGCAGTTTAAAACCATTGCCCCTTGTCCTGTCACTACCTGCCCATATAAAAAGTCCCTTTCTCTCCTTTATATAAGCCCTTTCTATCTGGCTGTGTGCAGAGCTGGGAGAGTATGGGTCTGCTTCCAGCTGGGCTTGGGAGGATATGGATCTGCTTCCAGTGACACTGTGACTCCCTGGGTCACAATACATCTGGTTTACCCACACGAGCTGAACTCACCCCATCTGCATCGAGAATCCCATCCCGCTCTGCACTACAGGATAAAACCTATATTTGCAACAGTACTGGGAACTCCCTGAATAGACTGACTACATGCCAGGGCTTGAAATGCAACCTGAAGTCAGTTGTTGGACATATGTCTCTAAAGGAGTAAGTGCTGTAGGAATGGCACATTTTTAGATTCTGCAGAAGAAATCACAGTGCTCAAGAAAACTGCTATAATAACCTCTTTATCAGCCAAGAATGGATTTGAGAGGAGAATCCTTGAACATCAAAAGAAAAGAGCTGTCCTGAGGGCTCAGAGAAGACTGACTGCCATCATCCTTCTCGCAGGGTGCAGACCCACATGCAGGCTCTCCCCTGCACACACTCCCCCTCTGTGTGGGAGGCCCTGGAGCCAAGCAGCGGGAGCTCTGGAGCAGGTTGTGGTCCTGGCTGGGTTCCTGACTGGAACAACATTAAAGCCTGGACCACTATAGAGAGTGAAAAGCTCTTTCCCTTTCCAAAAGAAACCCAAGCCCAACCAAGCCTCCCTCTGCAGCCCACAGGGTCAGCAGCCTGTTTCACGGGCTGTGTGCAGAGAAACACGGACGGAGACAAGTTCTTGCCATAAAATGGTCTGAAAATCAGATCTGCCACATGCTGCACAGCTGAGAGATACAGAGAGGACACCCAAAGTGAAGCATCCTGTATAATATCCAGCACATCCTGATCTTCCCTCTCATTTCATTAAGCTTAATGCATAGAGGCTCTGGGTTCAGCTGGTTCTGCAAGACAGACTTGGTTGTGCTCCAGGCAATGAGAATGTCAAAGGAGAGCCTCCTCTCCCACACAAAGCATGACCTTGTCCTTCAGGGACCTGAGCCAGCCAGAACCTTCCCTGGACTGACTGCTGAGCAGAACGCAAACAGCAGGGGCTAAGAGACTCTAAGCCTCCTTGAGATATAATTTCCTATTTCAAGGCAATAACCTGATATACTTTTAAGGAACAAAATAATATACTTTGTGACCAGCAGTGTCTGGAGCCCTAGGGAACAATAGCCCCAGGAAGCTGTTACTTGAATTGGAAAACCAGCAGTCCTTCCTAACTAAGTAACTGGCTAAGGTGGAGATCAAGGGCAGCACTAAAAAGCAGAATTAGTGAGGCAACATCAACAGAGAGGAGGACAGGGACAAGATACAGATAGAACTGGATAATCCCAAGTAACAGAAATAGGAAGAAATTCAACGGTACAAACAAAATCGTCATCTACTCAAGGGCGAGGAAAAATGTGTTCTTGCTCCCAGTTCTCCACGTGAGAACAGCTGCAAAAGGCTCGTCTCGCTCATTCCAGAAGTCTGGACTAAGGACTGCAATCCCAACCATGCAGGAGCCTGGCTGTCACATGCTGTCCATTGATACCCAACCCACACCTGTGCCCTGGCACAGCTCCAGCCGTTCCCTGGGTCCTGTCCCCGGTCACAGAGAGCAGAGACCGGTGCTGCCCCTCCGCTGTCCCTTGTAGGAAGCTGCAGGCTGTCGAGGCACCTGAATCAGTGCCACGCTGTGGTGGCCTCACTGATGCTTCCACCAGGATTCGGGACAACGATTATGTGCCTATTCCACCCAGAACACTGCCTACACCAACATGAGCTCCTGGCAGAGCTGAGCTCAGAGCATCCAGTCCCCATCCTCCCTCTCCCGGGGCGAGCTGCGCGACAACGCGTTCCACTGAAAATGATGCATGGATTTGTCATGCACCAGAGAGAAAACATAAAGGAGTTAACTCCTGCACTGAGCTCTGCGGAGACTGCATCAGGTTTGTTTGGAAGGTGCACAGTACATCATACATGCTGCAGGAACGTAACAGTGTGTGCTCAATGCATCTCTGTCACCGCACTCCCTCCCTGAGGAGGGGGCCACGGCTCAGCATCCTCCAGCAGGGCACGCACGGCGCCTGCGGGGTGGGGAAGGCAAACCACGGGGCCCTGCAATTCAGCCCTTGCCCAACAAAGCAAAGGCTCTTTATCCCCAAATCATGTGAATGGCCACGGCCTGAAAAGCTGCTCGTGAGCTTTGCCTGCATGGGATGTGCAGCTCCTCGGCTCCACACCACATGTGCTGAGTGCTGAATTCTGCCATTCCTCTCCTCCCAGCTTTGATCCACGGCTTCTGGTGAGCCAAAGACAGGACAGCTGAACAGCTCTGCTTTGTGGCACTCACTCCTCCTCCTCCCAAGCCCCACTCAGGGTTAAAGATTCCTGCCTCCCAACTGTGAGGAGAGATTAATCCCAGCTGATCTACATGCACCCCTGCTCCTGTTTATAGCAACAGCGATCCTGGATGGAAGCCTGCAAGCCTGGGCTCTGCTGCACCCAGCAGCCAAGGCACTGCTGCCAGCACTACTTGCTCTCCTGACTCTGCTGGGCTCTCTGACTGTCTGTGGGAACACCTAAATGACCAACACTGCATGAGACCAGAATGAACAACCTCTGAGCCTCAGGTCGTTGAGTCCCACCATTGAGGCAATGGGCTGACTCAGGTAGGATAAGCTGATTGTACACTGAAGATCTGGGAACAAGGAGACACAAAGAATGTATCGAGTCACTTCAGGATACAGAATACGAAGATCAAAGAGTACTTAAAGCTGGACTCAACAAAGCACAGGAAACTCTTAACAATACCAGAGTATTTGAAGATTTACTGTACGTGGTTCTACCAAAGCTGCCCAATTTGGAAACAACCTGCTTTGTTCTGGGAAAGTAGCCAGCTCCAGAGGGAGGGAAGGCTGCGACTACCACCTGTTTCTCCTCCAAAAACACATGAATTTTAAGAGCTGGAGGAAAAAACCCTCGCTACATAACTGAAGTATAAAGAGTGTCATCCTTCCCTCCAGCACAACTAGACTGGGGCATAACACACATGCAGGCTTTGTCTGCACCTGTGCTCCTGTACCTTTGTCACCTGTGGTGTGTGAAGGGCATAAGAACAGGCGACAGCAAGTTCTTTAGCAGGAAGATACAAATGGTTATTTGGGGACAGCACAACACAGATTCTTGCCCCAGCACAGCACTGAGAACAGCTGTGACACGTATGCTTCATGTCCCCTCCATCATCTCCAACTAGACACATGGGCCAAGCCTTGTGCTGTGACACTGGGGAAATCAGGGTGGTCTGACACTGGTTCTACATGGGCTGCATGAACCAGCTCTGCTGAGTTTTTATAGTCAGATCTTTTGTGAGGGAGGTGGGTGGAAAACCAGCACACATGAAATGCTGCCAGCAAGCTCGCAGTAATTTCCAGGATGGAGGTGTCTAAGCATCCTCCACACTTTGAAAATACTACATAATGCATGAATGCTTTCTCTGGCTTTACACACACTCCTCAGAGGCACAAGTGTGGCTGTTTTGGGAACACACCGGGCCAAACCTGCCATGTGTCTGTTTTTTCTCAGACTCTATACAATCTGACCATGCCTCGTTCTATCCATCAGTCCTTTGGAAAAGGACTCACTCAAAACCTTACTGTGGAATAGCTTCATGCCCACACTGGATGTAGCGGACCAGGTCCTACTAAAGCACAAGGTGAACTCACACCTGAGCACCTTTATTCCGCTAGGATACAGAGACAGCAAATATATGAAGTATGTCCAGGTGGGTCATCTGTCCTCACCCACAGGGGCTCCTTGTTTGCCTTTCAATCCTTCCATTACAGACCAAGTAACAAGTCCAAAACATCCTCAAACTCCTGAATAATTCACTGGTGGTTGGACCTGCTCACAAGAGGAGACTTTTATGCAATTTTAAAGATGAACACGCTCTGCGGGAACAAAAATTCATCAGGGCCTCGGGTTACTGTTGCTCTGCTCCCAGGGCAAACATAAAAAACACAAAAGGACTTGTTAGCCTCGCAATTCCTAAAATTGTCAGTGCTCATGTTCATTTAATATTGAAGATGGGAGCAGCCTAAAGCTTTCTGGCTCCTGGTTCTAACATGCTGTGATAAATTGTTCAAGTGTATTTCACATGGCAAGAAAGGCTTCGGGTTATTTTATTAATTGTGAAAATGAAGCCTAACCAGCTGTATGACATCAATTTAACTGGGGTTAGTGAGGGTTAGATTTCCACATGCTTGTTTTGGGCTCATTAAAGGTACTGCCTCGGATCCCCCCTAGCCCAGGTCCCTGAATGTGGAATCAATGGCCAAGCAGGTTTAATTCCTGCTGTTGTCCTGTTTTCCACCAGACAAAATGGATGCAGCAGGGTAACTCCCTGCTCCATAAAATACAGGACATGCTCCATGTCCCCCACTTCTCTAGCAAGACTGACTGATGACAGGCTTAGATGCCCTTAATGCAGCACCCCCAATAACATGACCTAGACAGAATCCCATTCCAGCACAGGCTGGCTCCTGACCTGTCTGATCACCACAAGGATTCACAGCATGTGGAGAAGATAAAAGTGAGGCAGGGGAAGAGAAAGCAGGAGTGGGTTTACTTTCCCATCTGGTAATTCAGCCTGTAGCTGGTGTCATTCCAGACCTGTATTTCCATACAGAGGAGGACACCACAGAACAGCTCCAGCAGCAGCTCCTCCTGCCACAGTGCTGGTGTTACTCAGCACCTCAGTCTTCCTGAAATTACGAGCTATGCTCAATGTGGAAAAAAACAAGCAGGCAAATAAAACCCCAACCCCCCAGTCAAGGACTCTGCAGTGACTAAAGCTGTCCCTGCGGGGAACGTGTCTCCCCAAAGCCGAGTCCTCAGCAGGGCAGCCCAAATGCCTGTCTGCACTCACTGGTCTGGCACCCACACGGTGAGAGGAGACAGCCTCAAATTGTGCCAGGGGAGGTTTAGGTTGAATATTGGGGAAAATTTCCTCACCAAAAGGGCTGTCCAGCCCTGGCACCCTTCTGTGGGGGAACGGGCACACTGAACATAAAACAAGTTTTCCTTGAAAACAGAAGATGAGCTGGGTGCAATTAAAAATGGAGAAATTGAGCAAATTAGGTACAAATTCAGAACATCATAAAAGTCATTGCTGTTTGTTTAACAAGAATTCAAGAACTCAAAAAGGGCTGAAATATTCTTTTAGCAGTATTGAAAATGTAAAGTCTGAAAGGACAGGGAAAGTACCAGAGCCAGAGGTGTGTCTGGCAGCAGGGAGCCTAAACACAGCGAAAGAACTGGAAGCAGAGCTTGTCTCCCACAGGCAGAGCCAGGCAGTGGCTGCCCAGGCTGGCTTACGTAAGGCAGAAGAGGCAGCATCGTGTGCCACCTCGTGTTGTCTCCGGGATCCACATTCTGGATCAGTGACGTTTTGTCCTCAGGTCCCCCCCGCTGCAGCAGGAGGAAGAGCTCTTGTTCTCTTTCTGCTGTCACTGAGCCAAATTTAGCACCGGTCATTGTGACAGAGCAGCTACCAGACGTGCACAGGGGTGAGTGGAACAACAGAGCTGTCCTAGCGCTGTCACCTCACCTTGCTCCATGGCCTGATTTTATGGCAGGAGAGCGGGAATGGCCTCTGAGGAAGTGCTGCAGCGGCCACACCATGGCCTGTGGCCCCAAATGCCCGCGGTCATCTCCCCTTGCTGTGCAGTTTGGGTGACCCACAGCAGAACTCCCAGTGCTGTCTGAACTGAAGCAACCAACACAAAGGCCTCGTGACAGGACGTGTGACACGCGGGGCCTCGTGACAGGAGGTGTGACACACGGGGCCTTGGGACAGGAGGTGCAGCCAGGTGGGGGTCGGGCTCCTCTACCAAGTAACAAGCAATAAAAACGAAAAAGCTAAGGAGGCCTCAAGTTGCACCGCAGGAGGTTCAGGTTGGATATTAAGGAAGATTTCTAAGCGAAAAGGGCAGTCAGACATTGGGACAGGCTGCCCTTGTAGGGGTGGAGCTACCATCCCTGGAAGTGTTTGAAAAACATGTGGATGTGGCACGTGGGGACACGGCTGGGCAGTGGCTTTGGCAGTGCTGGGTTAACAGCTGGACTTGATGATCTTAGAGGGCTTTTCTGACCCTAACAATTCCACGATTCTGTGATCTGTCAAGGGTCACCAAGTCACACTGCACCCACACACACGCTGTGCACAAAAGGGCAAGGGGCAGCAGACAATGCCCCAGGTGCTCACTTGGACACTCACTGATGCAGCACATTAAACACAGCAATCCCAAAGTGATGGGCACCTGACAAGCACGGGTGCCAGGAGCTTCCCAAGCCCTAGTGACAAGCACTGCAGACCTGCCTCACCGCTGCAAGCTCTGATGCCAGCACGTACTGGTGTGTCCACATGTGCTCTGTTTCCCAGCCCAAACTGTTTACTACGGTTGAAGCTTTACCTAAACCTGGGTTCTCTGACAGAGGAATGTGAGTATTTCTTTAAATTGGGTCTTTGGCTATAAAACTCGAGCTTAGAGATCTCCTGCAGGGATAAAAATGGAGCGTAGGAAGTGCATACCTTCCAACTCTGGGGCTGAAGTAACTCCTCTGCAGCTCATCTGTCTCACAGAGGTGCCACTCAAACAAACAGATTCTCTGTTTCTACCTGGGGTACAGAGAAAAACCTTAAAAACCCTAAAATAGCACTCTTAGTCAGTGTGATCAAAGTACTGAGATTTGACACTGGCTGGTGCTTTTCTTTTGGGATCTGTGCCTCTAGTCAAGAAGCATCCAGGGGTATTTTAAAGCCCTTTCTTAAAAGAAGTGTTATTTTCTGAAAGGGAAGAACTTTGGTCTCAGCACAGATATGAATGTGCAGGAGCTGGCTAGCTGCATAAAGATGTCACTTTACTTGCTAAACCAGAATCCTACAGAAAAGTCTTGCTTTAAATATTTTAGCAACTCCTCTTTTGTCAGGCTCTGATATTTCTGAGGCCTGACAGTGCCAACAGCCTCCCAGCAGGGTAGTGTGGTCACACTGGATGGGATGATCCAGTCTAATGCCTGTTGCTGGAACTAGGAGGTCTGGCCACCCCTCCACCACTACCACACTGCTGCTGCTGCCTTTAAGATCTAAGATCTCTTCTCAGATGCTTCTCAGAGCCAGCCCCACACAGACTAATCCAGAGGTAGATATGGCAGAAGACGGTTTTCACAGTCACAGAATCCCAGACTGGCTTGAGTTGGATGGGACCTTAAAGCTCATCTCATTCCACACCCCTGCGACAGGCAGGGACACCTTTCACTGGACCAGGCTGCTCCAAGCCCCATCCAACCTGTTTTTCTGCTGGATTTGTGAGCTGAAGTGACACATATGGAGTCCCAGCACATGCTAAAGCTGCTGGAAGGGCAAGAGGTGGCGAAGCAGCAAGGTCTTGTGCTGTGAGCTGGAAACAGTTCCGCCAACTCTTGATTCTATTGAGTATCCTCCCATTACTGAAGCAGTACAAACAAAAGTATGGAAAACCATCTGACAGCACAGCCCGCACAGCCCAGCCCTTTGAGCAGGGACATCAAGAGAAGTGCTGAAGGCATGAGGTGACTAACTAGTCCCTGAGGAGGAGAACGAGGTGAACGCTCTGGAAACAGCACTGCTTTGTGTGAATTGGGGTATTTCAGTCCTCTCCAAGGAAAACATGCTGAGCAAGGTTACAGAACTTTATACTTGGTCTGAAAAATGCTTGTCCAAAAGCCTGTGCATGAATATTTCATAATCATCGATTCCAATTTCCAAACAAAGCTGCCTGTAAATAATCTTTTTTTCAATACATTCTGAGGCTGACTTTTCTGGCTTGCACACCACTGCAATAAAGGCCTTGTGATGGGAATTCACAGAATATGGACTCCTGTCCACTGTGCTGCAGGTGTTCTGGCTTTGTGGGGCTAAACCTGGCAAACGCCATTCCAAGCAGCCAAGCCCACAGCCAGGGCACAGAACAGACACAGGGCAGAGGAGCCAGGGGAGCCCCAGGTGCATGCTTTACTGCAGCTGATGCCACTTGAAAGCAACATTTTATCCAAAGGTTCCCTAAACCTTACTCGCTAGACCCTTCGACCTGGCCACATGCCACAGCTGGGGCTGCCCAACATTCCTGTGACACCCAAAACAGTTAGAAAAGACAGCCCAGTGACATACAGTTCGTAGTTTTGGTCTTCAGTCTCTTGCTGCACTGACAGCTCCTCCAGAGTTGCATCAATATCCAGCTGATTCGTCTCCAGCTGCCGTAGCAACGTCTCCCTCTGAGGAAAGGAAAACAAGCTGTGTCTGAGCAAAGGGTCACTGTAACAGATCTCTGTGCTCTGAGATCCTGTGTCACCACTCCACCACAGCAACACGTCCAACAGGAGCCCTGGCCCTGATCATGGTGTCCATTTAAATACAGAGCGCAAAGGGAAAGTGAATAAAAAGATAATCCATAAGGTCTGTGTGTAAGGAGCACCTTGTTCTGCGAGCTGTTCTCAGCCATAAATCAATAATGTGTTATTTCAGACACCACATGACCAGTTACATTTGGAGAATGGATTCAGCTCCAGCAGAAATCAGTTGTGCAAACCATTCACTCAGGCCTTTGATTTTCCCTGTGCTGAATCAGCCCCTGTGGGAGCAGGACCCAGCTGATGCAAAGCCTCACAATATTTTTTTTTTTTGCTGTCAGGGTAGATGAGTGAGCACAACCTGTCAACTCAGTGACATTCCAGAAGTCCTTGCCCTCTGCCTCCAGCTGCTGTCCCATAGAGGGGCCAGACACCCCAGCCCATTTCAAACAGGCAATAAAGTGAGTTGACTGCACTAGTGTAACCCAGGGCTGCCCCACTCAGTCCTTCCTTTCCCACATTTCCAACGGAACTCTAACAAAAACCTCAGCAGAGGGGAAGGGCTGGCTTAACAGACTCCCTCCTCCCGACGGCAGCAAGGAGAGATCAATAACCCCAGGCACAGGCAGCTCCCTCATGGGCTGCGGCCCTGCAGGGCTGACACAGCACCCGCTCCTGCAGAAACACCACTGCGGATCCCCTGGACAAGACCAGAGCTGCCAGTGGTGCAAACCCTGCCCCAGAGCCCCATCCCCTCTGCTCAGGCACAGCTGGCTGGCACACAGCTGGGCACTGGCCATGCCAATCAGCCCACCTCCCCAATTTTGGAGTCAAAAGCCACAAGGTTCAGTGCCTGAGGGCATCAATCCTCCCTCTCCCACTGCCTATGCACTGGGTAGCACAGGAGCAGGGACAGCTTGTGCCAAGCTGGGCTGGTGGCTCCCAGCCCTGCACAGTCCCCGTTACAGCCGGGCTGGTGCCATGGGCTGTGTCCCTGCCTAGGCAGGAGGAGATGGCACAGAAACCCCAGGCTTCCTCCAAACTGCCAAGGCTTTTGCTTTGACAACTGCCTTATCCTCCAAGTACACGCAAGCTTTGCTCTGACAAATATTTTTGAAGGCTAGCATCAATAACCATGGTGAATTCTTAATTGCCTGTTTGACAACTTAAACTCACTGCAGAAAGATCCCATCAGATTAAAAGCCCAAAAGGAAATCTATTACATAATTCCCAGAAAAAAATCCGAGAAGACAAGCATTTGCACGAAGCGATGGTGTTCAGTCTCTACATGCACATGCTGCTGGCATTATGGCTTCACAGACGTGACAACTGAAGCTATCAAGACACTGCACAGATTTGAAGAGCAATTAACTCCTCTGGCTCATACAAACCACACCAAGTGCTGTGTCCCGGGGAACGGTCACAGCACAGCCTGAGCCCTCCGTGGAGCAACTGATTTATACCAAATTCTACCATGACTGAAATCAGCAAAAAAGCTTTAAGTAATTTTTATTTTGTACTGTACGACTAGGTGACTCATCACAGTTGATAACCCTAATTTACTGGAAGACATAGCCCTTCTTGAAATTTAAGCGCTTCTGTGATCATTTAAGCTAATTTGCTGCTTCCGAGGCATATAGACTCTTCATGTTTACCTTTGCCATTGTGTTAAGAGCTTGGAGCAATCCCTCTTTTCTTTGCTGAGTAATTTTTATTCATCATATTCAAGTGCTCTCTGCAGATGGAAACTTGACTTTAATTAACATGTATGCATGGAATTACGAAGTCATTACTTAATGCCAATTCCTTTATTGTGGTTTACAGACAAGAAGGATTCAGCAAAATATGCTATTCATATTTAGTTGCTACACTAATCAGAAGTACTAATAAAGACTTCAGAATTCAAATTCTAGATTTTAGAATTCAAGAAAATCAAGATCTCAGAAGTAGTAGATGTCATAGTTTTATATTATTCATGCAGTATAAGCAAAAATGAGACAAAAAAGGGCAAGTCTGCTGCTTCTTTGTGCCCACTTTCCTAAGACAGGTGAAACACATGCTGAGCAAATTAGCTGAACAAACAGAGACAGAAGGGCTACTGCTCTCCAGTGCTTACCTCAGGCTCTTTGATAATGACTTCTATTAAACAAGTGGTGTGCCTTCCCCTACACTTTGGCACTGGGACACACACCAGTTTTATTTATTTCAATTTTCGCAGATCACAATAAATCAAGACTATATCTTTAATTAAGAGAGAGTTGCAATTAATTTTGCATAAATTCATCACTACTAACAAACTTCCAAATACTTAAAAAATATATTCTATTTTACCATGCTGGTTATTAAAATATTAAAGAAACAGCTTATTTTTAGCAATGACCCAAAAGAAGGGAATAAATCATGTGCTACAGACCAATGCTTTGGCTGAAAGCCACTTGCAAGGGCTTCCTGGGAAAAGGCAATTTCAGTTGTCTGCAGAATCCTGTCTCCTTCCAGCGCAGCATCCGGAGGTGACCTGATCCCATTTGTGGGCCATCAGCAATACCTACAGCTGAACTGCATCCTCGGGTTTGCCAATCCTGCCCCAGGAAAGGAACTGATAAATAATTGAATGGCCCAGGCTGACAGAGAGAACGTGCTCTGTACTGGGGGTATGGATTTCAGCCCCTGCTTTCTCCATGGAAGATGCGTGACTGTAAACTGAGCACAGGAATGTGCCACTGAAAACCACACAGTGACACCAACCCTGCTGAGGGACAGCCTGGGACCTCGGATACAGCTGGACCACTCTGCCCTGGGAAGCTGTGGAGGGCAGGCTGAGGGACACAGCCTTTGAGGCTGATTAAATCCTGCATGCATTTCAGACCTGGCAGCATCCCTCTCCTTTAATCCTGCTCTGCTCCAAAGGAAAAAACTCCTTTCTGGAGCCTGGTACTGGCAAGGATCTCTGAAGGGATAAGCAGAACCTTTAGGAATCAAGTTTAGATGTGATTTTCCTACAAATTTCAGCTCATGCTGCACTGGATGTTCAACAGGGCCAGCCCTGGTCCCTGTGCAGTGCAACACAAGGTTCCCAGCGAGCGTCCAGGAGCAGCAAAGTGCCCCAAGGCAGCTGCTGTGGAGCAGCACGAGGCACTGCTCACAAACCTGGGGCACAAGTGCAAGGGGCACTGGGAAAACCAATGCAGCCCATCTTGGCTGAAGTTTGACATCAAGTAAAACCCCAAAACCTGGGTGGAAGCAACCAAAAGCCTCCGAATGTGCAGTGTCATAAAAGCAAACATTTCAGCAGCAACATGCTGACAGATTTCAATATTCTCCACTGAGCAGCAGGTTGGATTTACAGCTCAGATTTCTACAACTTCCTCCTCAAAAAACTGTTTTGACTTGTTTCACTAGGGTTTTATACATTCAATTCTCTTATCCTGGTTCTTTCTGCTCTGCTCTGCTCTCAGGTCTGAGGACCTGGTAACATCCACTAATATATCTCAGCTCCTTCTGAACTAGCATTTCACTGGGGATTATTTATATAAAAATACACACAGACACTTCAACTACTGGTGAAAAATAATCAAGATCAATTGCTTGGGTTTTTCCCATCTGATAGAAAACAATGACACAACATCATATGTGCCCTCAAAATGCACAAGCTATTGATCCCAAAGGACCCCAGTAGGATCACTCCAAAAGGTAATCTTCTAAAGGCCCACAGATGAGAATCCCACCCTTCACAGCCTTTTCCCTTCCCTCAGCCCTCCCAAGAATCCTCAGTTATGAAGGAAATATGAGATTGGATGCATGGGAACAGGATCCAAACACATGGATCTCATATTAAATGTCCTTTACCATTAAGGCAAGGATTTTCAGCAAACAGAGGTTCCTGAACTGCTCAGGTAATGGCCGAATCTCTTCCCATCTAAGTTCTAACTGAACAGAACTGAAATCCAAAGTTTAACAAATGTGTGTATGTTACATTTTTGCCTTGGTAACTGCACCACTGGATGCCATTGTCATGCCAGTGGAAATGGAGCCTTTCCCCAGAGGTCACACTGGGAACTCAGCACAGCCGACCTCTTGCAACCAGAGACAGGTTTAAGTCACACCAATGTTCTGACATAAGTTTGTTATACCAACTCCAATAAAAACAAAAATCTTCTCAGGATCCTTTAACAGCAAATGAAACCCCAAATACCAAATTCCTGCCTTAGAGACGAAGCAAATCCGATCTGTCCCACACACCCAGCACATCAGGATAACAGCCCTGCCTTACCTGCAGCTGCAAGAAGGGGATGTTGAAGAACTTGTGCAAGTACTTGAGGCCAAAGCTGTTCTTCATGGAAGACTCAGCATAGCGGAAGTAGGAGGAGCCGGGAGGCCTGTGCCAAGCAGAGAGAGGACACTGTACCCAGCACACCCTGCACAGAGCTCAGCTGCACACCACGAGCACCCCACCAGCCAGCCCCCACCCTCAAATGGAGCCCAGCAGGTCATTCTGCCTGGACTCGTTATTTTGTGTACAGCAGAATTCACACTGAAGGGTGGCAGAAGGTGGCTGCTGGTGTGTCACAGTGTCACGTGCCTGCCAGGCTGAGAAATACTCTGTCAGGACACTGGGATGTTGGTTTCCTGAACTGGGGATTCACAGCTTTACAAGCTGTTCATTTCACAGTGAAGGTTTTGTTTTAAAATCACAATCAGACTGACAAAAATCATATACAGAAATTAATTTGTAAAGAAATTATTTCATCATGGATAAAATCTTAAAACTGACACCATTTCTTTGTACCTGACACAGGCACAAACAAATAAGAGATGAGGAAAATGAAAAAAGTACCTTAAAAACATAAAACTACACAAAAAGGTACAATCTACTGAATCTTGACCAAAAAATACTATTTTATACTACATAACAGAGCACCTCAGATCTCTGCTAAAGGCAAATGCTTGTCTGGCTGGCGAGGGAGGTGTGCCTTGCCCGTACCCCACGAGCGCTGCGTGAGGATGCTCAGAGGCAGAGCAAGGACACAGATGCACTGGCTGGCTCTCGTGTAGCTCCATCACTCGGAGCAGAGAACAGCTGTGCTGCTGCGGGAGAGGATTCTTTCCCAGGAGAAGGACTATCCAGACAGAAGATGACTTGTTGGGAACAGCACTTCTGAAAGGCACATGCTGCCAGGCACTCCCTGTTTCCCGGAGCACGGCAAACGATCTGCTCCCACATCAAAGGGCCCACGGTGTCAGCAGACGCTGCTTGTGCGACACGGGGAGCTCTGAGAGCCCAAGGCAGGCGCAGGGCAGAGGACACACGTGACACGGCTGTGAGACATGGCAGTGACATGGCTGTGTGACACGGCAGTGACACGGCTGTGAGACATGGCAGTGACACGGCTGTGAGACATGGCAGTGACACGGCTGTGAGACATGGCAGTGACATGGATGTGAAACATGGCAGTGACACGGCTGTGAGACACGGCAGTCACACGGATGTGTAACGTGGCAGTGACACGGCAGTGTGACACGGCAATGACACGGCTGTGAGACACGGCAGTGACACGGCTGTGTGACATGGCAGTGACACGGATGTGTAACATGGCAGTGACACGGCTTTGAGACATGGCAGTGACATGGATGTGACACGGCTGTGTGACACGGCAGTGACACGGCTGTGAGACATGGCAGTGACA
>VWZW01005953.1:114521-134451 GCA_013397115.1 Edolisoma coerulescens
GACATGGCAGTGACATGGATGTGAAACATGGCAGTGACATGGCTGTGACACGGCTGTGACACACAGCAGTGACACGGCAGTGACAGAGCAGTGACACGGCTGTGTGACATGGCAGTGACATGGATGTGAAACATGGCAGTGACACGGCAGTGACACACGGCAGTGACACGGCAGTGACATGGCAGTGACACGGCTGTCCACGGGGTGTCAGGGAGCAGCCCAGGCCTGCTGCCCCGCCCGGTGTCCCTCTCACCTGTTCAGGTTGTCAATGAGGTCCCGCACATCGCCGGGCAGGATGACCCGGTGCTCCCCCATGTCCCGGTAATTCCCCAGCACACACACCGGAACGTGGGTCGGCACTTTAGGAAGCTCCCTCAGAATATAGTTAAATGTCCTTCATCAGAGGGGAGAGAGAGAGGCAGGTGAGTGGGAACATCCTTCTGTTAGCAGTTTCATGCACAAATCACAAAGAAAAAAAAAAAACCAAGAATTTTTTTTTCCAAAACCCTTTCAGGTCTATGGCTTCTTCACCCCATTAGAGACATACAGTAACCCTCAATATGTTTGGATGATTCTTTATTCAAAAACAACTTCAAAAGCTCAATAATCCACTTTCACCAGAGCCCTCACATCTCCTACAGCAATCTTGCCCTCAGTCCTGCAAAACGGTGTGGGGACAGCAGAAGGAAAGGACTCCCTCCCTTCAGCTGTCCACAGGCTAACTGACCCACACCAAACCTGAACACCACCAGTCTAAATATAGAGCAGGAGCTCTCACCCCTTCCTCTTTCCCCTCTGGTTTCCTTATCTCTCTCACCCTCCTCAGACGTGCAGAATGAACAGTTCATTACTTCTGTACATTAATGCAGCCTGGGGCCTCTAAATAATCCTTACTAATACCAGTTTCTTGGGAATTTCTCACTAGCATTCTCCTTTCCCTTGTGTTCTGGGGAGCAGGGGTTTGTAACATGCACTTTGCACCTGTGATAGCACTAATTATCAAGCCTCAGCCAGCAGCATATCAGCAGTTGCAGCACACAACCCACTGGGACACTGCTTGTTTGGAACAAGCCCAGGAGAGGAGTGTATTAAAAGCCATGTCACAAGATAAAGCTTTTATTTTAAAGGATACAAGCTTGCTTCAACTCATTAGGCTGGTTATCAGCTTCCAAATCCAACTGGGAATCTGGAAATCTGGAAGTCATTTGTTTTGCCTGAACAAGGGAGAATCACACGGTGCCACTACAGGTCTCTTACCACTGCTTGGTGATGTCAAACATCATCACTACGCCGTTGCAGTTCTTATAGACATCCAGGAACTCTGCATCCAGAGCCATTTCCGATTCTGCCTGAGGAAATAAAGGCAAAGAAGCAGTAAATAACTGGATTCAACTTCAGGCTGGTACAAAACACAGTGGATACAGTACTGAATAGGGAAACTTCCTAAAGTGACAACCACTGTAAGGAATACCCATGGCTTTCACACCATTATCCCTGAAATAAGATACCTGGTGGTTCCCAGCTTCCATTTTCCATAGGAACAGGATGTGAAGCACCTGACAGTCTCTGACAACACATACTAAAACTCACTTCTGTTCCCTTCCCCCTGTGCTTCCAAATCCTGTGTTGGCAAGAGAACTCTGTATGAACTACAGGGTGGAGGACAGAGGACGCAGCTCCCATTCCATCTTTGTCCGGACCCAGACGTTGGCTCTACTTCTAATGCTTCTGGTATCCAAAAGCAGGAGGCAGTTTCTCCCATGGAGGGCTGACAGGATTTATTAGTACCCGATTGGCTTTTCATCATTTGGACTCTGCATGCTGCAAAGTCCAGACAGCACTGGTCCCAACTCGGTCTCCATGGCTCCTGCTGGAATTTGGTGCCTCTGGAACAATTCTCACTCATTCCCCAGGAGTGGAAAATGCACCCACGTTTGCAAAGGAAGAAGCAGCTGTGGTAACTGTTCTCATAAAGGCTTTTCCCATAGGAGAGTATTTTAAGGAAAATTCCCCTCCTCTGACCACACAGCCTGAGCAGACTGGCACCAGTGGGAGTGTAACAGCCCAGCTCTGAGGAGTGGCCAGAGCAGGGCATTGAGCCACTTCTTCAGGCCCCACAAGAAGGCCCTGACAAAAGGACTTCCTGCCTCTGCCCACGGGCAGACAGGTACAAAGCTGCAGAGCAGACATCTGGGGCACAGTCATTCCCAGTGCCAGAATGAAAAGCAGCAGGGAAGTTGCAGCGAGGGCAGGAGCAGGGCTGAAATGCACAGAGCAAAGAGTGCAGAGCATCAGGGATCCCACTGCCCTTCACCCAGCTGCCAGGCCGGCCTGAGAGCACAAACAAATATAGAACTTGCTCCCCATGGACCAAAGGTGGACAAGAGGCCTCCTCCCGAGAGGCAGACCTCTGCATCCCAGGTGACTCACCTCCTGAGGGTCATTCTCCAGCTTCAAACCATCTCCTCGTTTTTTGCATTTTCCTTAAAAAGAATTGTAAAAAACCATAAAAAGCATTACACTGGGCAAAGAACTGCAGGATGGGTCTGGACAGGAGCACAGCAGTTTGAACGTGACCTTAAAGCAGGTCCTATTTCTACTGTAAGCCTGGGGGATAAGGAGGGGTGGGATAGGCATGCCTCGCTGCACAAAGAATAACTGCAAGATCAGGAGTGATGTTTGACAGATACCAAGCATCTCCTAGATGTTACTGACTGCAGCTAAAAACTGTACTTCTGAAATAACTTTGTTCTGCGTTTTCCTAGTCTAAATAATGACAAGTTAACGAAATTATACTGGCAGAGTCTTGGAATTCCTTCTCATCACTTCTAGAAATTGCCTGTGTCACTGACAACAGAAGGTGTTGGCAGCTCGGATGCACCTGCAAAAACCCTCCCATTGACTCTGTAAAAGACTCTGTAACACTGAGGACCAAAATAGCTTCCACCAGCTCTTAATTCTGCTGAATCACATGTGGAATTCAGGGTTCTGCCAGATGCTGCATGGGGAACAGTGTTTGTTTTTCCTGCACACAGCTCAAGGATAAATAGTAAGAGAATACAGTTATGCAGAAAAGCTTTAATGCTGCAGGTTACAGCAGGTGATGCTTCTGCGCATCACTGCAAAATGTTTGCCCCAGTGATGTTCATGTCATCTTACTGCCGGCATCTGAAAGGAGCAGAAATATTAATCCTGACCCCTCCTCATTTGGGCAATGTGTTTCCCTGAGGGATCCAAGTGTGGGCTCTGATTCTTCCCAGCGCAGCTGAAGGTGTGGCATGTCTAGGCCGTGCGTGTCTTTTCCCACTTCAATTCAATTCACTTCAAGTCAGTGACATTTGTGTGGCTTCTCTGAATATCAAAACATTGCTATTTCTGCAGGCGCTGCTAAATTATGCTTGCTGTGACCTAAATTTCTCGGTATTAAAAGAGAAGCTCAAGCAACCACAAATACTCTCCATCACTCCTCCCATCCTGAGCAATCAAGGTGTCTGTCTAACCTGGGCACATTTACAGTCAGTGCTTTGAGACAGAGCATACAGCCCGCACACCTCTCCCTGCTCGTGGTTTCCTGTGTGTATCCAGAGGAACGAGTGATGTTCTCGCGCGCTGCTCATCAGTGCTGCAAAGGAGGTCATCTCAAAGGAGTCACAGAGCTGAAAAGCGCATGTGTGTACAGATTCATGCACAGGCTCTATTTTTGGAACCCAAACTGCAGGATGAACCAGACAAAGATAAGATCTATGCAGTGAAAAGATGTAATTCAGCCTGTAAAGGCAAGGGCACAGTGAGGATTGTGTCACTGTACGCATGAGGTCCAGATTTTGAGGTTGTACTGATGTGTAAGGAGGAGCTTCAATCAGAAAACACAGGTGTTCGTGCTGCAATGGCTCAGGTCCTCTCCCTGGAACGGGGGCTGCTCCTCATTTACAGGCGTAAGAGCAACACTGGCACCAAATACCCTTGGCAGCAGTGCCCCGGCGTCTACAGAGCAGCTCCTACGGGACACTGGGGTTGTGATCATCACCTGAGTCCCTGCACCAGTATGTACCATCAGTTTTGCTGCAGGATAGAAGGATTCAGTACAGCTTGCCAGCAAATGCTGTCCACTGTGCAAGGGAGCTGCTTCCCTTTGCCAGTCAAAAACACACATCTGGAATATCTGCATCCCTTGGGTTATCTAACTTGGGACATCTGAAAATAACAGAAATGTGAATTCTGATCTTTCCTTCTTCTTGCGGCACGTGTCTGGGAGGCAGAGGGATGAAGGGGCAGCAAGGAGGAAAGGAATCTTCAATACAAATAAAGTGTTTGTCTATCTTGGGGGCTACAGAAAAAAAATATCCCTTCAGTCATGTATTGGAAAATATGTGGGAACCAAAGTGGCAGAAGTTACAAGACAGGAATTCACAACTGTTCCTGAATCCTCTGCATTCAAGCAGCTGCTCTGCATTCAGGATCTGTAACTGAATCTGTAAGAATCAGCTTTATGACCTGCAGCAGTTACACAACTTGCTGCAAAGCCAGAAAGATGAGTCAGGATTGTGACTTTTGCTGAGAGGGATCATTCCTGTGTTCTGTCAGTTCCAAGAGCAGCAAAGGAGATGATATTTACTACACAAGCCACATAAAATCCAGTACAAGCCACAGCTGGAGGCAAGCTCATCTTGGGAAGATTTTAACAAATGGCAGCTTTCCAGACACAATCCCATCTCCCTGAGCAGGCCCAAGGAGAATGCAGCAGGCAGCAGGGAAGTCTGCACTCCAGGGAGTCTAAAAAAACCAATTCCAAATAGTCAAGAACAAGCCAAGAGGAGCAGCACAGTTTGGCAGCTGCCATTCCTCACTGCCTCACCACACTAACCAACCTCACAGCTTTTAGGCTTTCACAACACACCTCCCCACATCTCCAAATTATCATCTGGATGCTAAATAACCAATACCAAGCTAAGTCAGCAGCCAGGCAGGGCCAGCAGAGCTGCCTCTGCATCCCAGCGGATTCTGGAGGGAAAACCCACACTGCTGAACCAGCAAGGACAGGGAGCACACTTCTGGGGAGCACCAGAGAAACACCACTCAGGAAGATCATTTTTAACTTCAGCCCAGAAATGTACATCAAGTTTTCAGGGTGCAACTCCCGCAGTTCCCCCCAGCCCCCCGTGACTGCAGAACAGCAGCACTGCTCAGCAGGGGAGAGCCCAAAGCTGCTTACACAACTGAGGCTGGAAACTGCAGTTCATGGATGCACCTGTTAGTTAAGATACAACCCACATCAGGGCTTTCAACAGTTTCCCACATCATTCAGAGGTCTCCTAATTTCCTCTGAAAAGGAAATGGGGAGACACTGGCAAAAGAATTTTAGTCTGGAAAACTTAATGTTGAAATGCGTGTTCAGAACATGCATTTTTTGACAGTTTCAAATCCAGCCTGGTAAATGCAGTGTTCTGCCCAACTCTAAATATGCACACTAGCCAGGATCTGGTAGGCAAGGGAAAAAAAGAAAGGAGGATCAGGTCTTGTCAGCACTATGCTACAGCAGCACTGGATACTTTACTACTGCAAGTCTACAGTCCAGTGTGGCTCTCACCCAAAGCATCACGCAGGAGGATTTTTTGTCCTAAGCATACAGAAGGAAAACAAAAATGTCACAACATTAGGATGAAAGTTTGATATGAGCAAGCTCTTAATGCTTAATATGAACATTTTCCTGAAGTTGTGCTTATCAGGAATCCACAATGCTATGGCAACGGGAAAGGATTTGATTTCACTAACATCATGATGATCTGATTTTTACACTGCACTGATTGAGCACAACTGATTGCAAAAAAAATACCTACCTGTGGTCCATAAGTATGGATCTTAACAGAATCAGTTTTATTTCAAAAGAATATAAAGTGAAGGGAAGAGAGTCTTTTGAGATTTCCAACACAGGCTCTGCTGTCAGAAATTAAAGCAGGACCAGAAGAGCTGTTACCAACATCTGCACATAGCACACCCCGTCCCCTTCGCCAAAAAAACAACAAGTCTCTAGTTGAGAAGATGACTCTGCTCAGAGAAGCTATTCACAGAAATAAATGCTGGAACCACATGATTCCCAAACTAAATATCTATCTATTCATACCAAAGCTGCAAGGCAGTGAGAACACAGATGTTTTGCTCAGATTCCAGCCCTCCACTTGTTATCCCACAATCCAAAAGCCAAACTCTAATCAGACTGACTTCAGCAGTAACTCAGGCCTAAGCAAGGTTTTATCTACACTGTGAAAACTGGGGCTTAAAACATTAAAAAGATAAAGTGCTCAGGCTTTTCATTTAGAGTTCCTGGCTCAAGTTTACCCTGAAGGCTCCATTAGGAATCTGAACTAGAGGTGCTACCTCTAATGGTCTTTTTTTCCCCCCTATTTCAAATACAGTTCAGCTAACATGAAAAACGATGTTTCTCCTTTTCCCACTCCCTATTGTACTTTTTATCTTAGTTTTTGGTGTAACACAAGTGTAAGTTGCACAGGTGGTGCCTCTGAGATGTTGTTCTGCTGAGGAATGCCTGAGAGCAGATTCCAGCCAAGGCTGCAGGAAAGGCAGCACCAGACCAACCATCAAAGTTTGAGTTTTGATGACTGTGGTCAACAAATTTGACTGACGAGACATCAAACAAGGGGCATAACTCACAGAGCAAGAGCTGCTCACCTGTACAGCTGCTTTCCTGACCACACTCACACACTAAACCAGGAGCCTGGCTGGTACTAAACGCCTCTTAGAAGCCAAACAACATCTGCATTCGGGGCTACAGAACGGGCTGTTGAGATTTACATCTGAACCCCAACCCCTTCCAGGAATAGATCCCACTGCCTCCCAGTAAGCACTGCATCCAGCCCGTGTCTTCACAGACGTTTTGGGGTTTGGTTTTGCTCTTTATAAAACAAAAGTTTATACTCTGACAAAAACTGAAAACTAATGAAAAATGTATTTATATATCACAAAATTTTCCTTGGCTAAGCATTTAGAAAAGGTTTTGGAATGCACATATTGCATTTCCTGTCCTAGTGAATTTAAGTAATTGGCTTCTCTTTCATCCTTCCCCCCTGCACACATTACCCACTGCAGCTACGGTTTTACCAATTTAACAACAGAATGCCTTCACAAAAACAGCTCAACAAGAACTTTTATAACCAGAACAAAGAACTCAGAACCTGTCTAAATATACAGGAAACGATGAAGGGGAGAAGGTGAAGTTTATTCTAAAGCTCAGAGAATTGGAATGCACAGAGCAGCAGGCACTTCATCTGTCATGAGCACGTGGAACACTGGGTTTGATCTGAAGTTCATATTCCACATAATGGGCTCTAGCATAGCAGACCCACCTCTCCTTTCCTTATTCTTTGTGGAAGTGATATAATAAATACAGATGTTTTTTTAAAGCAGAAGTAAGCAGGAATTTCTGAATTCCATGTAAGTTTAATTAAAATTGAGAAAGGCAAATGAATCTCCATTACAAAGAAAGTTATAAATCTTACCTTTGTCAACTACATCCCAGACTTCAACTTTCACAATGTCATCAGTGGCTGGAAGCACAGCAGAACACAAAGGGTTAGAAAGTTTCAGTAAAACACCCTTTACTCAGAGAGCCCAACCCAAAGCCAACACGGAGGAATGTCAAAGCATAGGAATGTCAAAAGAAAAGCAAATTCTGTGCAAGAAGAAAACCCAACTACAACAAGAAGGCAGTGAGCTGCTGAAGGTCCCAGCTGTCCACAAAAACCAGGCTATCTAAAGAACTTTATAAATACTCTTAGTCACATAAGTTATGGCTGGATTTCCTTGCTGGTTCATGTCAGGTTTGAAGCATGTCGTAAGTATTTTGTGTAGATTCTTTTCATAACATAAAGAGGTCTACAAAGCCTTTTAAAAAGACAAAAATCTAATTTTGAGGATAAAGTCTGGTTTATAAACAAGGCATACAACTGGAAAAAGGAATACACACATTTAAGAAAGATCAACCTTACTCAAGGCATTTCCATGTAAACCTGACAGCCAGTGCAGACAGTCCTGCATCTACAGAAACCCATTCTCTCTGCACATTTCCAGGTGCATTTTGTGGAAAATAAGGTCTCACTAGCAATTTTACTTCCTATTGAGCTGCAGCACCAAAACATTATAACCAGCAACACCTATTTGAGTTGCTGAAATCTGAAGCAAGACATGCAGAATTCTAAGTCCAGTGATTGCTGGTACCCAGAGGCAGTCACTTCACTTTTGGGTGGCATGAAGGATGAACAGCTCTGGTTCAATGTTTCCACACAATCCAAATAAGCAGTCTGATTTTCAGGAAGCTGTTCCAAGAAACAACTGCTTTTTGGAAATGTTACAGGCTTTGAAGCAAAAGCTTGAACTTGGAGCAGCTCTGAACACAAAGCTGGAATAGGAGGACAATGCCTCAGAGTAGAAAATAATATCATAGGATGGCATGAGAGTTTATCTAAGTGTCCTTATCAAACCAGGAAGCATTTTCTACACAGAACTCACTCTCGGCTTAATTAAATGCTTCAAAATATTGTACAGACAGATTATGAATAAAGGAAAACTTTGATCCTTTGCTTCTGGAGAAAGACCCTTTTTTACATTAATGCATGAAGCAAAATCAGCCTCTGTTTTCCTCAGAGTAATTCCTGCTTCTCTTCCCACGTGCCAGCTGGGCAGGGGGCACTGGATGAACAGGAGACTCCCCCCGGTCAGCCCAGGCAGTGCCTTGCAGGGCTGAAAGCACACGGGAGTACAGCACCCACAGCCCAAAAACTTCTGCTCGAACCACTGCACTCCACTAGTGAACTCAGTCCCTGAATATTTCTATAGATAATCAAATCAGGTAGGGTAAAGTCCAACCTATGAATCACTCACCTGGCACCCAGCTGAGCCAGCTCCTCCCCCAGGCGCGGGCACTGCAGCAGCTCTCCCTGTGCCCCTGCGGGTGCTGGGACACAGATCAGCCACTGTGTCCACTTTCCACAATCAAGGCTTGCTGCAAAAGGGTAGGAGGTATTTGCCTTCCCAGGTTTTGGATGGGCTCAGGAGGAGCCCAGGAGGCTGCCTGCTCTTTCCAGAAGTGCCATGTGAAGCAGCACATCAGGGCTAACAGTTCAGAGAAGTGAGGCCTTGGGGTGCCGAGGCTCACCCTTGGGGTGACCCAGGGCCTAGCACTGGCACTTTGCTCCTGAGCTCTCCACCTCCTTCCCAGGAGCCAAACACCCCCTCAGTTAGGTTTGTTGGCCTGCTGAGTGACTCCCACAGAACTGACACCCTGCTGAGCAGCAGCACTCCCAGGCAGCTGAACCCCTGAGCCCCGCAGACCTGCTTTACACCCTTCTGGCTGAGGGGAAGGGCAGAATTTCTCAAAGAAAATGACTGCACAAGACCCAGGAAAACCCTATTTCCACATGCTCCTGCTAGCTCACAGCCAGGAAGTTCTTCCCTTTCATCACTAGTGTCATTCCTGATCATCCTGATCACGAAAGAGGATAATTGCTTTAGTGCTGCTGCGTTGGCTTTGCTGTATGACTCACATCCAGCAGCCTCTCACCCGAAGCAGCGCTGTGGCAGCAGAAAGAATGCCAACTTATCCTTGCAACTCACTAACTCGGATTGACACAAACCATGGATCAAAGCACTCTAAAGATCTGTCCTGAGCTGCTATTTGACCAGATACGCCATGGCCAGCGGCACACTGAGCACTGCTTTCCCACAAAACGATAGAGAGCCACGAAAAGGCTCCAATTGCAAGAAAGCTCACTGAAAAATAAGAATCATCACATGGTGGACGGGTTCATCACCAGGAACTCAAAGGCCCTCAGACATTTTTTACCCTCATTCGAGGACAGGATTCACTTCATATGCTCTGGATCACAAATCCTACAGTGCAAAGCAACTCTGCCATCCCTCACTCCCACCCCTCAGGCATTCAAAGAACCTGTGCACAACTATTTGTCAATTTTTATTTCAGACTCCCTTTCTGAGGCTGCCAAACAGAGAATAAAATTGGTGACTAGTATAATCCAAAAAAGTGTTCTTTAGAGGCAGGAATGGTAATTCCTTACTTGGACACAAAAATTAAATATACCCATTACAACTGGCACAGAAAAGCAACTTTGTTCATTCTGAATAAGAAGTAACTCAATTCTGATACCTTTATTAATACCTCCAGTATAAAATTTCTGAAGGTGCTACATTTTGCATCTAAAATAGCATTCTTTTAAGACCAGGCAATTTAAGAATCCTTAATATTTGACAGTAATTTAATTAATATCTGTAAATATTTGCCACCAACTACCGCATAATGTTTATTCAAGGTAGCTTGAGAGCACGAACAGAGGAAAAACAAACTTTATTTTTCCTCTACAGATTAACTTGGCCAACAGGGCAGGATTTAGACCTGAACCAAGTACTCCGAGGCTCACATCACTAATCTTGGATGGAAACTTCTCACAGCAGGAAACAGACTTTACAATGTCTTTAAAATGAGGGTTGCTTTTTGAAACATATTTTAAGAAAGTCAATGGAAAATTTCCTACATTAGTGGAAATTATTACTAAGACAATAGTACAGTGGTTTACAATGTAAAAGAAACACAAATGAAAGGCACAATTTCAGGTACAGCCTTGCAGGTAGTTTGGCAAGGTCAGCAACACTTCACCCTGAGAAAAGTCCATGAGCACGTGTACACACTGCTGTCAGCTCTGGCCAGGGAGCTCCACAGAAACGCAGCACACCAAGGTTAGAAGCGGGCCCTAGAAATAACCTAAACACCTGTGGATCTCAGCACTGCCAGGCTCAGGCGTCGGTGTTTTCTACCCCAGCATTGCATCAGTGTTGGAAAAGCAGTGCCTGAGCCTCGGCTCAGGAAAAGAAATGCAGACACAGGTGAGACGACCGGATCTTCCTCCAAACACCTTTTTGCATGTACACATTTTGTACCTGTTCATGGATACAGTTAGATATGAATAAGCCTCCTAGAATAAATTCCAGACTCCCAGGCTGTACCTACCTCAAGTGTTGTGTTACCTGCACCTATCAGAGAAGAAACCCAACTCTGATGCTTTAACCCATGATACTGCAGAAACCCACAATTAACACTCAGTGCATTCTTTACACTCGGATATCCAGGAAAGAGGAATTTTATTTCTTACTCTGATCTAAGTCTGTTTAGGCTGAAGCATTCAAATTTGATTTTGGAGATAGTTTCCATCATCCAACTTGTAAACTCTGTGTTCATTCCTCAGTAACTGATGTGCTGATATCCTGAGAGAGAGGAAGAGGAGTGAGGGGAAGGATGCCACAACCAACATACACCACGCCAGAGGTTTGGCTGCAGATGGGAAACATCAATGTGTGACCACAGCAGATCTGCTGGTGAACACATCCTGTGGCTTTGTGAGCATTATCACGAGGCTTGGGCATCATGGTATCACCTGGCAATACAGATCTGGTGGTGAATCAGACACAGCCCTCAGTTTGGGCTCACCCCACTGCACAGGGTGCTCTCCCAGCTGGGAGGAGCTGGGCAGTACCTGATTCAACAGAAGATCAGAGTGAGGCAGATGGACAATGTCTGATAATGACAAACAACTGCTGACCTTTTCTGTACAGCATACTCAGTCTTACAGAGCACTTTCACACTGAATCAGGAGTTCATCCCACAAGGCTGTGGCATTCTTGATCAGCAACCTGAAAGCTGGACTTAATGCACTCTTGAATCACAGCCTTATGCAACTTCAGTGCCTGCAGTGTCTTCCCCAGGTGGGATGCAGGGCTTTCACAGCCACTTGCAACCAGGAAAATAAAAATTAAAAACCACATTTGATCACTCAGACTCCAGCAAGAACTTAAAAAAGGCACTGGCACTTCTGTGCCTCAGTAACTCAGCCTAGAGCTAACAGTACTACAGTAATTTTTGAAACATCTTCCCCAGTCACCAGATGCTCTTTATATTTTCATCAGCGAAATCCAGTTTGCACCATGTATCCACTTCTAGGCAACACAGTAACACCCAAAGCAGAGTGGGCCTCAGAGATAGATTTATACAATAACCCCTCCTCATTAACATGTCAAGCATATCACAAATATTTCAAATACTTTAGACCACCTATTAAACACTTCCCTTGAACTGTGGCTTCCACAGACATATTCTTTAGCACTTATAATATAGAGCTTCTGACAAAATTAAAAACATGACTAAGAAACTATGAATAATAAATTAAAAAGAGTGATGAGAGATCATTTTGTCTCCCAAGCAGACAGAGAAGAAAGAAGCAAATGAGGCTGCGGTGGAATTTCCTCCCCCAAGGCACTGTCCCATGACTGTCACTCCCTCCACCCTCTTCCATCTTACTTTTGTAATTCCAGTGGATGCTGGTGACCTGGATCTCCTGAGTTGGAATATATTCCTCAATAAATTTCTTTCCCTGCAGTCGGTGCCAGAGTGTGGTTTTCCCAGTGTTCCTGTCCCCTCGGATGACAATTTTCACTGGAGAAAAGAGCAAGGAGACAGATAAAAGTGATTAAACACAACTTGAAGAATGCTGTGAAAAGCATGTTAACCTCTTGCAAGCATTATTCAGATGCAATTAGTCCTCCCATACTACACAGGCACAATGGAGTTAATTAGAAAACTTGAGCCCCAGTCATTTAAATCAGTGTTTATTCAGTAACTCACACCAGCTCAGCAGAAAGAACCAACAGCAAAGTTGAATCTTCAGAATGTGCACAGCTCCAGCCAGCTGAGGCTCTGCTCTGTGATGGACACACCTGACCCCTTAAGTAAACCAGCAGCAGTTTGGTTCAGGCTTTAAAGGAAGAAAAGGCCTGAGCCACAGCTGGACCAAGAATTCCTCTAGGAAAGAGAGAGGAGCAGTGACACAGCCAGCATTGGTGCACACAAGCTTGGAACACCACACCAGTCATGGATTAACACAAGAATACCAGGTGGCTTCTCCAAGACTCATTTATCAAGGAACAAGGAGAGATGTGGGCACAAGGAATCTCCTGCACACCCTGCCCACCGAGTGCAATCAGACTGTGAGCCCCCACGTTATCCCATCAATATCAGAGCTGGGGTGAGCCTCCCCTGAGCTCCCCGTGCCAGGCGGTGTGGCTGCACGGTGGGGACCTCCCCTGAAGCTGGGACACCTCTTAAGCTTCTCCTCGAGGCAGAGACCTTCTACCCATGACGGACCAGCAGTCTAACCCAAGCTCTTTCTAAACTGTGGCTGGACTGTCTGCCAGTGAGTCTCCCCTTCCACTGGGACATTCTCTAGGTCTGAGGTCCCTTACCTGGGAATAAGACATCCCTCCTTGCCCAACAGATCCTCAGTAAGGGACTGATGGCATGTGGAGTTAATACTAATGAAACTGATACTCAGTATTAATTATTATAAACTCTGTACAGATAATTCCATTAGACATAAACTGTCCAAGTCTGAGACTAAGATTGGACCCAGATGCACCTAAGCTCCATCAGGAGTTTAGAAAGGGGGTCCCCTCTGAGCCTCATAACCCAACAGGAGAGTCTCTGTGTCACCTGTTCCACCTCAATCCTAACTTGATTTTCCTCGGGGTGTTTAGTGCACGTGGTCAGTACCAGAGTGAACTTTGCCATCGACCTTTGTCAAGTCGCACTTGAACAACATCATATTTAGAGCACTTTTGCTCGTACAGCTGCTGCTCATTCTTTAAGTGATCTAAATCACCCATCTGCAACATCCTCCCATCCTCCTGCCCTCTCTACCTCTCCCTGGCCCTTACTCCTACTTTCTCATACCCTATTCCCTTGCTGGCCTTTTCCTTCCTCCTCTATCCTTTCCCTCTCTCCTTAAACACTTCTCATGCCTTGAGAGAACAGAATCACAGAATGATTTAGGCTGGAAAGGACCTTTAAGATCAACTGTTCCAACACTCCCTCAGCACTACCAAGGCCACCAGTAAACCATGTCCCCAGGTGCCACATCCACATGGTTTTTAAATCCCTCCAGGGATGGGGACTCCAGCACTGCCCTGAGCAGCTGTGCCAGGGCTGGACAGCCCTTTCTGCAAGGAAACTTTCCTTGATAGCAAATTTAAACCTCCCCATGTGCAGCTTTAGGTTGTTTCCCCTCCTGTTACTTGTTACTTGGTAGAGGAGCCTGACCCTCACGTGGCTACAACCTCCTGTCACCAGGCCCTTGTGTTGGTTGCTTCAGTTTAGACAGAAACTCATTCAAACTCTTCCAAGGAAAGCAAGTGTCCAAAATATCACAAACTGTAGCAATTAATATCACGAATACTTTCCAGAGTCAATTAAAATGTTACCTTGTTCTTCCTGAAAACACTACCCCTTATTTTCTAAATTTTCTGTTACATTGTAGAATTTTTTTTTAAATGCCATCTTTGTTTTTACTGGCAACCACATGACTACTGGAAAACCTAAGCCGACCTAAACTGACTTTTTGTTCTTGTGTTTTGACTTGGAGCTATGATCCCCTGGAAAATGGGCCACCTCACAGACACCTAATGGCAGTCAGGTGATTAGCATTAGGTTGTGCATCATCATTTGGGCAAGGAGATCTGAGACAGAAGGCTGCCTTCTGCTGCAGTTCAGGAGCTGCTGCACGCATTTCAGAGAAGAGCTGAAGAGGTCAACTTGAAGATAAAACATACACAAAGTCTGTGGAGGAGTTCTGTCTAGTGCTGCAGTTCCACTGGGCTTTTGTTGTACACAGAGGTTTATTCTTTTTCAAAATTACTTACTAATGCCACACCAGGATAATAAAGGCAAAAATGAACACAGTATTTACAGGCTGGCTTCACTTTAAGGCCCCAGAGCATCTCTGCAGACACAACAAACCAGTTCCTGCATTTCCTGTCACCCTGTGTGTGATTGTTTCCTACTTACAGATGGTAAAACAATCAATAGAGCATCCCTTTGATTTTTTGGAACCATGAAGCGAGTCCATGGCATAGGCAGAACGAGACTCCATTTGTTCCCTTTCAAACTCAAACCTTTCCAAATGCTCTCACTGCCTGCCCTAAAATGTTCAAATTCATATCCCCCCTGCCCTGAAATGCAGCATGAGATACTAAAACAACGAGTTTTAAGGGACAAACAGACCCTTCCTTAAATAGTCAGGCTGCTCTCAAGGTGCCCTTTCAGGATCACTACCAGATGATGTGGTTGTGAGCTCTCCCCAGAAGGGACAGTCTTACCTCCCCAGGACTTTCCTCATGCCGACACCGTTTTTTATGCACTTAAACATGGAGCTGGATCAAGAAACTGAACTGGCTGAGAAAGAACCTCAAAATTATTCATTTTCAGTTTTCTTCTCTAGCTCCAGTGCCCAGCTGAACGAGCAGCATGAGCAGCACACGGGAGGCACGGTTGGAGTGCAAGGGAATCCCCCCCAGCCCTGATCAGCTCACGTTTAGATCAGTGCAAGGTGCTTGTGGCACCACAAGCTCAGTCTGAGCAGGTCCAAAGGCCCCTTCCAGCTCCAGCATTCTCCATTAGGATCTCTCTTCTCCTACATAGTGCACAAGTTCTCACTGACTCTTTTCCTGAAGAAAGAAAAAGTCTTTAAAAACAGAACAGGAAGAAGGCAGTGACACAAATCGCTTTTAGCAAAGCAAAGTGCATTTGGGACTTTGTCTGGGGCAGGTGTACGCAGTGACAGGCACCTGCAGGGCAGGAAGAGCTGAGTGAGCTCCCAATGCACCACAGGCCTGGGCTGTGGCTGGGCGTGGAAAGAGGAACAGTAACCATAGGCAAGGTTAATGCTGTCAAGTAAAACTGTTGCCTTATTTTGATTTGAGGTTAAATCAGTACTTACTGCAAACAGCCAGAGGTTTGTAGCAAAGACAGGAGAATTATCTGTGGGAAGAAGGGTAGGGATGGGGAATAGATCAAGAGGCAAGGAAAAAGCTAAACAAATCACTTTATTCATATTGTCATTGCATCAGGAAAACAAGAGGGATTTCCATTCTCCAGATGGGGAGATGGAAGCAGAGCAGGGATGATACAAGCCCAGAGAACAGGTCTGAGACCAGCTCAGAACCAGAAATCAGGAATTCCCAGCTTTGCCCATATTCCTCCAGGACTCTGCAGCAAAGATCCACAAACTAATAACCCCACGGAGAGGGTCATAACCTTACCCTCACTAAGGTCTTTGGGACTTCAACTGAAATACTTTGAGCTCGTTCTGCTGCCAAAAGCAGCACCACCACCTGCTCTGCAGATCCCCCAGGAACCCTTCCCACAGGCACAGGCCAGCAGCACGCAAAGCAGGGCTGGCACACGTGGCACAAACACCTGTGCCAGCCACAGGAGAAAGCAAGAGAAGGTGGGAAGTGGCAGGAAGAGGAGAAGCCTTTCTTTTGGGAGTTGTGCTGAATGAAAATACCTAACAATGGGTCTGGGAACTACGACTCTAAAGCAACACAAAACAAGTAAGGACTATAATGCTCACTAAAAAGGCTTACTAAATGTACTAAAACACATGGTATTAGTTAAGTTTTGTCTTTTAAGGAATAGGTTAGGCAGAGGAAGTAATAAGGAGAGGGAGTGGGGGGAATTCTTGGAGTTACTGCCTTTGGTATCCCGGCACTGGTGACTGTTCAGCCTGTGCTCCAGGCACACACAGCAGTGGGGTTTGTCAAGTGGCACACGGGATGCAGTGTGTAAAGCCCAGAGCAGGGGTTCCATGGCTGGGGAATAGAAGAGAGGAACATTTGGCACCTCCATGTCTTTTGCTCCTGTCCCTGATCAGCAAATCCCAGGGAACACCCAGCCAGAACCACTGTTTGCCCATCACTGCCTTACATAAATGGTCACGTTTGAGTACCCTGGTGCTAAATGATGTTCTGCAACTGCTCTTGTAATTTGCTCAAACAAGCACTGCTGCCAAAGGCATGAGAGCCACTTCCTCCTACTTGCTCTTGCCATGCTCCCTCACGGGGCCAGCACAGCCCTGGGAACAGCCACACAGCATACCTGATCCAGGTACCCCAGGCAGGAAAACAAGAGCAAGTTTTCACAAAGACTGGTTCCCCAGCCTTGGAATCCTGATCCCTTATAAACATCCCAGCCACGACACACACGGCACAGACCCACGTCATCTTCAGCTCTGTGCTTTCTGAGTGCTCAGGGAACTCTGGTGTTAACTAGATGCAAACCACAGCAGCTCCATAGAGATGGTACAGTGTGTGTGTGATGGAATGCAGCATGGAAATGCTTTTGTTTTACAATAGGATGTCCCAAGCAAAGGACATGATTCCTGCCAAAGGCTGGTACCGGTCGCTGCTCTCACCATTTCATCAGAAACCTAAACCTTCCCATCCTGCAATGCTCTTCCTTTTGAAAACTTGACTGTGTTGGAGAGGGACCATCAAAACAAATCATTTGGGTTCAACTTAGTGCTCTATTCTACCCAGGGTCTGTAACTGTCAGTGCCATTAAAACACCTCACAGCCTTCAGCATCACCTCAAACACGGGGCTGTCTGTTACAAAATGTACCTGAGAGCTGAGGGGCTGGCACAGCAGGGGCTGCTCTGCTGCTCTGAGCCCAGTGAGGCAGCCAGAGCCAGGTACAAGGCCTGTGTCCCAGCCTGCTCTATCAGTGAACAACCCAAGGTATTCTCAGCACACTAAATATATTTCTGGGAAGGAAACAGGCTTCATTCAGGATCTGTAGTGGTCTAACGCAGCAAAGAAACATTTCTGTAAAACAAATCCCAGAGCCCTTTGGTTTAGGTTTAGGCAGTTTCAGGGAAACAGAGGAGTTGTAAAGATCTGTGTGTGCTAACGGTGGCTCCAAACCACATTCTGCACTCCTCTGCTGAATGTCAGGGATTTGCCAAGAAAGGAGAATTGGCAATGCACAGGATTTGCAGCTCTGCCCTTCCTGAGCAATGGCCCTTGTAATGACATTCCTTCACAGCCCAGCTTCAGCTGAGACCACCTCACCATGCTGGAACATTCTCCATCCACCCCACGCCATGGCTATAGGGGGTACCTGGAAGCCCCTTTGTGAGCCAGGCTGTATCTCCTATAAATATTATATAACAGTGATGCTGGGAAGAGTTACTATGGAGATTGGAAAGCTTGCCTTAAGGCAGTGACAGAAAGCTGCAGTTTTATTTCAGCTATAAAGCAGTAACTAGAACACAAATCCTGGTAAGACAGAGCACAAACCAAAAACCTCTCCTGAGGCTTTTAGTAATGAGACAAAAAGCAGTGAAGCTACAGTTGGCATTTCTGGCCTTGCACGAACGGCAGGCAGGTACCATGCAGAGGTCTGGCACGATGCAGTCACCATGGAGCAGAGCTGGTCCCGTCCTGTGCCAGCAGGATGCAGCTGATCCCTTCTGCCCACAGCACAAGCCTGCCCTGAGAAGTCAGCTCCTGGCTCTTACATAATTCACAAGCCGGTATTAGCTACCTGATCTCCGGCACTCAGCTGCCAGTGCAGCACACTGTGCTGGGGCTGTGGCCACACGAAGCCTCTGCACAAACCAGCTGCCTGAGACCAGCAGATCCCCAGGTACGTGTTTAAGGAAGCAGTGCTGTGTTCCTCACCCTGTCCTTCACTGGAAATCCAGTCTCAACAATCCCACTGCTGCTGTTCACATCCAGGACTGCTTGCTGAGACACTAATTTTATAAATTAAACAGCGCTGGCATATCTGCAGATGTGCTATGGATAAAGGCACCAAATACTCTCTCTAGTAAAGCGGAGCACTTCAAAACCACAGTCCCAAAGCACAGTCAACAGCCATAACATTAAACAAAGAAAAAAACACCCCAAAACCCAAAGTGCTAACTTCTCCATCACATTCTGTTTCAGACCAAGATCCAACAGAAGCTCTATTTCTTCGACACGTGTGCCTTCACAGAAATTATCCAGTGCCACGTTTACAAATCAGTCTTTTTCCCACCTGCCAATCTCTCAGCCTTCTGCAATCTGCCTCCCCTGCCTGCCTGGCTCCACACAGACGAGCTGGTACTCGCAGCGCTCTCTGGAACCAGCTCTATTTTCAGCAGGAATGACATAACTGCTGTCCCTGTCTCACAATTGTTACTTTGGGACATGTTTCACATACTTGCAGTGCCCTCCTGGAACACTGTGTTGCAAATCACCTTTACTGAGCTCCAAGGGAAAAATGCAGCCCTAAGCCCCAACACTGAGAGCAAAAGAATTCTGAAAGCGTTCCCCGAGAAAAGAGCGAATATATCGGTTGCAGAAAAGACAGTCAGGATGAAATGATGGACCAAGGGCACATAGAGGTATTCACTGTCCACCTTTTATTAAAGCCTGGCAGGGCTGAGCTTTTTAATAGACTCTCATCATACAACCACTAGAGCTTAATTATAAACCCCATTATCCTGGGCTGCAGGGAAGGTCACCCACGCACTCAGGGGAGTCACCCTCTTGATGCCTGAACTGACATAAACTGATGAACAAGGCGCTCTCTCCTGTGCCACAGCCGGCAGGCAGCGCTCAGGGACGCTGCTGCACCGCGGGTCCCGAGTCCTGCACCGAAAGAGAAAAGTTTCCCGTCCCTCACTCCTCCCACGAGCTCCAACATTTAACTCCAAACTCGGCTTGGAGCGAATAAAAGCACCGACGTGCCCAAGGACAGCACACGCACTCCCGGCCCCTCTGCGCTCCCCGGGCACCGCAGGGGCACCAGACGGCGCCGCCCGCCTCCCCCCGGGCTGGCCGAGCCCCGCCGGCCCGGCGCTCCGACTCACTGTTATACTGGACTCCCTTGGCGAACCTCCTCTGCAGCGCCTGGTTCATGGACTGCAGCCCCGCGGGGATGTTTTTGTCGCGGACCGCAGCCTGGTCCGAGCCCACCAGCTTCTTCAGGGCCGAGAACATCTTCGTGGTGCCACACCTGCACCCCGGGGAAC
>VWZW01005953.1:140781-153460 GCA_013397115.1 Edolisoma coerulescens
GGGGTTTGCAGGGAGCTGTGTGGGGTGCAGGATTGGAGATGAGCACCCTCCCGGCCACTCCAGGCTGAGCTCCTCACCCTTGCCTGTTCCTGCACCATGGAGCCGGGAGCTTCTTTCTCCTTTATTCTACGTTGGGATTTGTATTCCTGCTCTGCCATCCTAGAGAGAGCCCCAGCCCTGATGGAGCAGCCTGACCCTGTGGTGAGGAGAGGACTGAGGGGTGCCCAGCGCTCACCCCAGGCTGCCTAATCTGTGTCCACAGGGAACAAGGCCTGAGTTTCCTGCTCCCCTTTTGGACCCCTTCCAGGCAGTCCCAAGCTGATGGCCAACATCCAGGATCCGGCTGGGTGTGACCCATCCCATAGCCGAGGGTCCCTGGGCCGGGAGGAGCGGGAAGCACTGGGCCATCCTCAATCGTTCCCAGCAGTGTTTGCCTTGGTGGGATGATTAACTGAGACCAAACAGCCCGAGGGAAACTGCAAACAGAGCAAAGGGCAGAGCCCTTCTCCAGGTGGCCACGGCCCAGTGTTTGTGGAGAAGGGCCAGAGCTGGTGGCACACTGGCAGAAGTCAGCCGGACTTTCACCCTCCCCTCCTCGCGGTCGCTGACGGACCCTTGCCCGAGGACCGGCGGGCGCTGCTGCCCGGGCACGGGGGCTGCGAGGCAGCGGCGGTGCTGGCAGAGACAGCCCGGACCCGTCCACAGACGGATCTCCCCGCAGCATCCCGGGGCAGACGCGGACCTGCGGCACAGACGCCTTCGGTTCCCTCCTCCTCGCCCCGCCTGCTCTCTCCGGAGGAGCGTCCCCGGCGCAGCAAAGCCCTGGGCTCCAGCCCCCAAGACGGGGGTCCCTGCCCGGGGTCCCCGCCCGGGGTCCCCGCTGCCCCGCTCCCTCCATCACTAGGTGGCAGCCGGCGCTAAGGAATGACAGCCCCGCTCCGGCCCCGCCGCAGGCGCGGGCGGCTGGAGGGTCCCCCTGAGCCCCCCTTCCTGCGGGGTCCTCCCTGAGTCCCCCGCCCCCTCCCCGGGCAGCGATGGGCACCGGAGAAGGCTGTACCAATAGGAGGCTTGTAAAAGAGAGGGAGAGTGACTTCTTACACGGGCAGATAGTGATAGGACAAGGGGCGACTATTTTAAACTAACAGAGGAGAGATTTATATCAGATATTAGGAAGAAATTGTTCCCTGTGAGGGTGGGGAGGCCCTGGCACAGGGTGCCCAGAGAAGCTGTGGCTGCCCCTGGATCCCTGGAAGTGTCCAAGGCCAGGTTGGTCAGGGCTTGGAGCAACCTGGGATGATGAAAAGTGGCCTGGCCCATGGCAGGGGGTAAAAAAAGATGGGCTTTAAGGTCTCTTCCAACCCAAACCAGTCTGGAATTCTATGACTTGCAAGAGGACATGGTTATCAGGGAAACCTCAGAAGACACTGCCTTGTGTCCCGTGGGTGACGGAGTGCTTGGGAGCACATCTCTGATGCTCCTCACACAGGAAAGTTGAGTGTTCAGCAAAGGGCAGAGTAAAGGGAGACAAAGCTGGACCGGGCAGGGAAGTGCAACCCAAATCTGAAGGCTGCAACAGGCCCAAATCAACCCCCAGCTCACAGGAGGCCTGGGGGAGGGTGCACGGAGATGTCCCTGATGGAGGCGGGATGGGACTGGCACTCGTGTCCTCTCCCAGTGTGTCCCTTGGCACTCACCACCCCTCCGTGCTGCAGGGCAGCTGCCAAGCTGCCGGTGCGGCGCTGCTGGGCTGCTGCTGGGTGGCAGCGGCCCGGGGTGGCCTGTGTGTCAGGAGTGGTGCTCAGCCACATCTGGGCACACGGGGCGGCAAGAGGGGTGGACGGCAGAGCGAGAGGGCAGCTGGGGTAGCTGCTTCCCCAGAGCTGTTCTCTGGGACATCCCTGGGGACGGCTGTGTGGGGGCAGAGGCAGAACCTCCACCTGGCTGGGGTGGCACTTGGAGCAGCATCTCAGGGCGGAGACGGCACAGCCCTGTGTCCATCTGGGAGCTGTGCCAGCACCCTCGGGTGGGTGTCGGTGTGCCACGGGGTGTTCCATGCGTGCTCCGAGCTGCCCGCTCTCTGTGTCTCCAGCCAGAAACATCAACCAGGCATCTCCGTGCCCGGAGATCACATCAGCCCGCACGTGTCTGTCTGCACGGCTCCTCCCTGCTTCGTCCCTCCACCCCGAAACCCCGGGAACCCTTCCCATGCATGCCCGGGGGGCGATGCCGCCCTGTCCCCATCCCGNACCGGAGCCAGCCACACACACAAGTGAACTTTTCTGCGTTTTCCAGCAATTAAAAAGAATAAAGCAACAGTTGTCTCCAGGCAGGGCATGGATCCTGGTGACCCTGATTTTCTGTGTGGCTGGGCAGGGTGAATGGGGCTATTGAGACCCCGATGACTGGCATCTCCACTCCAGGATTGTCTCCCCTTCCAAGTCCCCCTCCCCTCGCTCTCCTCCTCCCTACCCTCCTCCTCGCTTTTAATTTCCTTCCTGCAGAGAGCTGCTCATCCCCTTCCCATTGGCCAAAGGCCTGAAAGGGAATGGAGGAGACAAGGGAAGGATTAAAGACGCTCTGCTTAGGAGCAGGCAGCCTGAATACAAGATGCACCGGCTGGGAAAGAATGGAGGCTTAGTGGGGCACCAGATCAGACCCGCCTCCGCCGCATTCAGCCCGACCCGCATTCCTGCATTGCTAAGCAGGGACCTTTCTCCCCGGCCAACCCCTCGGAGGGACGCCCCGGACCCCTGTCCCACCTGCTGCCGCAGGTAAACCTGCCCGGGATGGTCCCACCACACCCCTCGAGGTGCAGCCATGATGGAAGACAGCGGTGCTGCGGTGCCTGCGGGTCCCCTGGGTCAGCCCGGCCAGCTCAGGACAGCGTCCCCAGCCAGCCCCACGAGGATGAGAAGGCAGCTGGGGCAGCCCTTGGACCAGTCTGGGAGCAACGTGGGGCAATTCGTGTCTCTGGGACGTTCCCAGCCCTTGCCCCAGCAGAGCTGTGGGCCTCCTGCAGGGCTGGAGGCGTCGGAGCTCAAAGGAAGGCTGGAGCCTGCAGCAGGGTGGGGTCTGCTAGACCTGGAGAAGGGCTGGGGCACTTCCAGCCACAGCCTTGGCAGCAGAGATGGTGGTGCCCCACTGCTTGTTAACCTGTCTCTTAGAAGCCCCCCCACCTGCAGTGGTCAGGACGGAGCCCTGGTGACCAGGCAAACACAAACATAGGAGCCCAGGGTGGGATATGGCTGAGCCTATGGAGGTGGCCTGTCAGGGCAGCCTTGATCACCTTCCAGACTCCTCACTGTACTGGTGCAGAGCAGGATTCAGGCACCAAAAGACAGCACTGTGTGCCAGCTGAGATGCTTCAGGGTGCCCAGGACACCTGGGATGGCTCCAGAACCTGGGGCAGAGGCCAGGAAGGACATACCAGGACATCTCAAGCAGTAAAACGAGCTTAGGGAAGCTCTGTGTGCTGCCAGCCTTCCCCTTCTCCCACAGTGGAACCCAGAGGCCACTCCAGATGGACCCCCATGATCAGAGCTGAATCCCACCCCACTGACTGAGCTGTGCAGGAGGGTCCCAGGCACTGCTGCCTCCTGAGCACCACAGGTGACCATCATGGTCTCATGGTCCAGCTGGCATCACTCAGACAGCTGCAATCCTAACACATTAAATCCATGAATTTAAAAGATTTTTCAGTATCTGGTACTAAAATCCCCATCTCCTGGAGTTCGGTGATTCCAGCAGAAACTTAGTCCCTGAGAAGAGCATGAAATCCTTCCTGGAGGTGAGTGTCCATTTCCATCCCAGAAGGCAGAAGAAGAAAATGCCCACCCATTTTTCCTCCAGAGAAGAGTCCCATCCTTTCAGGCATCCCACCACCAGCCTCAGCAGTTGATAGGGAGCCCACTGCACATCCACCTGCAACCCTGCCTCCTCCTGCTCAGGGAACGAGGTCTGTGGTCTTTGCACCAGAAAGCTGCTCTGACTTTAGGGTAAAATAGGCACAGTGGGTATGAAATCATCAATTTTGGCATAAGGGATCTCTGTCACCAGCCCAAGGCACCCAGCTGTGGTGACACAGAGGTGGCTGGTCATTGCCCAGGGGCAGCTGGGCGCTGTCACAGCGCCCTTGGCTGTGCCCGGCCCTGCAGGAGCACTGTCCCTCCTCGCCCATCACCTGCCCTTGTCTGGGGAGATCCTCACCACCCTCAGATCTGGGTGTCCCCATTGCCCTGTCACTGCTGCAGCACTGCCCAGCACTGTCAGTGGGCAGGGGACGTGGGGGCCCCCATCTTGCTGCACCCCCGGGCTCCAGTGCAGCCCCCAGCAGCTGCCTGTAGGAACCAGGGGCTCCATCCCGCTGGAGAAGCCCAAGAGTCCCGTGTGGGGAAGAACCCTGGATCTCTGGGGAAAGGCAAGTGCTCTCCCTGTGCGGTGCCAGAGGCTTTTGTCCTCCCTCCGCCGGGCCCAGGGGCCGGAGCCGGGTGATTCCCAGCCCGGCGGGGATGGAGAGCCCTTCCCTCCGCCCGGCCCGGTGGAGAGGGACCACGGGGCTTTCTCTTTAATGCAATGCTATGAATACTCGGGGTCTTTCTGCTCGCTGTTTAATGGATTTGAATGTGAAAAGGTGGTGGAACTGGGAAGAGGGGAAGAGAGGGGGGAGGCCAGGCCTCTTTGTTCGGGGATGCTGCTCCAGCCTTGGATTTATTTAGCATTTGGAGGGCTCTGGGGTCTTTCTCTCCTCCCCAGCCCTGCAAAGGCTCGCTCCCTTTTCTGCCTCATGCTTATTAGCATAGCAGCTGCTCAGGAGAGGGGCTAGGCAGGAGAAAAGGATCGAGGCGTCCGGGAAATGAATAGGAGGGGAAAAAAATAGCTTAAAAGGACAGAGGCTTTGAATGAGGGGGAGCAGTGAGTGGAAAATGGGACGGGGGCGGCTCAGAGTTGTCACCGTAGCTGTGAATGTGAGCAGGGAGCAATGTGGGGACCCACTGGGGACAGGCTCCCTGTCTGGGCGCTGTGCCGGGGGTCGAGGCGCGATCCTGGCGCTGTGGAGCGAGGCCGGGGCTGCCCTGTGTCCCCCAGCTCCCGGGCACAGGCGGGTGGTGGGTGCTGGGCCAGCACCTCCCTCTACCCCCAGCCCAGCTCCCTCGGGCCACCAGGTGCCCCAGGCCCCTGAGGTGGGGTTGGGGTCCCCCATCTGTGACCCCCAAACCGAAGCCTCCAGCGAGAGACCCCGTGAGTGTCACAGCACCTGCCGGTTCCCCAGGGGTGCTGGGCTGCTGGAAAAATCCAACTCCTCTCCAAGGAGCAGACTGGGCACGGGATGGGGCACCCAGGGAAACCCTCAGGGCACACTGCAACCAGTGCCTCCAGCTCCTGCACCCACTCCAGGGAAAGCCCTCCAGCCACTCGGTTTAATTAGGCATAATTAAAGGAAATCAGGAGTCCAGGGAGCTGCCACCCAGCTCCTGCCCCAGCTGGAGGGGTGACCAAGCAGAGACATCAGAGTCTAGTCCAGGGCAGGAAACTCTGAGGGCTGCACACATTCAGAACCTGTTTGTGCAACTGCATTCACGTCTGAGAACATTGCTGGGGACTGCACATGGGTGAGAGGGGATTTTTCACCTGGAGGAAACAAGAACAGAGGTTGCAGTCTCGGGGTGAGAGGAGGCTGCAGAGTCACCACTTCCAGGCAGAGGCTCTCCTTGGTTGCAGGGTTCGTTCGGAGCCAGGATGTGCTCGTTGTGCTGTCGTGTTTCAGAGCACAAGCCCTCAGTCCCAGGGTGCTGCTCAGGCTCCATGTGAAGGCTCAGCTGCAGCTGCCCCTCAAAGGCATCCCAGCAGAGCCACGGAGTGCTGGCCAGCCAATGTCCCCTCTGTCCACGTCCGCTCCGGCCAGGCTCTGCTCCCTGGGCCCCCTCTGCCACTGCTCTGTGCCCCTGCCTGGGTCCTCCATGCCCTGCTGAGGAGGGGTCAGCAGATCCACAGCCATCCTACCGGGATAAACATGCAGCTGGGTGGGGAATCTTCCCCTTCTGGGGAGCCCCTTCCTAAAGAGCCAGGAGGACACCACCAGCTCAGCTGGGCTGAGATCTGCCATGGCCTGACAGTGCTGCTGGAGGTGCTGCTGTCCTTGGCTTGTCCCCAGGGTCTGCTCCCAGCCACAGAACGCTCTTGGAGTCAGGCTGAATGAGGAGTTTCCAGTTAAAACAGTTGTCCCAGCCATCCCCGACCCCATCATCCTCCCAGCTGTCCAGCTTTGCCTCTCTCCGTTCTTCTACCCATCCCTTACCCATCCATCCCATCAGGCCTCTAGTCCCCATCCCTCCCAGCCAGCCCCTCTCCCTGCATTCTTCCACCCCTCCATGCCCCCAGTGATCCCCCCAGGCCCCCTGCCATCCCTCAATCCCTCCAGCCAAGCACCTTCCACCCTTCCAGACCCAAACCCCATCCACTGTCCTCCCCAAAACCAGCCAAACCACGACATTGCCCTGCTTGACCATTTCTTCTCAGGAAGAGGAACCTGTTAACAAAAAAAAGCCAAAAATTCCACTGAACCTACAGGGTTGAGACCGGAGGTCACCTCTCCCTGGGCACCCCAAGATGGGTGCTCGTGGTGGCAGAGGAACATGGCAGCTGAGGAGGTTTTGGGAAGAGGTTTCTCCTTCCTGCATGGTGGAGCAGCGTCATTCCCGGGGGCACTTGCTGCACCAAGGAGAAACGGGAGCTGCCTGCACTGTGCTGGTACATCCAGGCCTGGGAGCTTCCTGGGGAGGGCACAGCCCTCCAGGCATGTGGGTCTGCAGAGTGACAGTGGTTTCAGGGCATGGGGGATGGCACTGAAAATCCCATGCTCACCTCATGGCAGTGTGTGAAGCTCATGTGCACCCCAAGATGAGTAAAAAATGACTCCATGTTGCAGGAATGGGGTGACCTGGGATGGATGTGGGGGACAGGACCTCTGCACCCAGTCCCAGCACCAAATACTGCAGCAGCTTTGGGTCAGCAGCAAAAACAGGCTGAAATAACGAACTGTCCTGTCCTGCATGATGCTGCTGACCATCCATCCATCCATCCGTCTGTCTGTCCGTCCGTCCATCCATCCATCCGTCCGTCCGTCCATCCATCCATCCGTCCGTCCGTCCATCCATCCATCCGTCCGTCCGTCCATCCATCCATCCGTCCGTCCGTCCATCCATCCATCCGTCCGTCCGTCCATCCATCCATCCATCCATCCATCCACCCATCAGTCCGTCCATCTGTCTGTCCATCCATCCATCCACTCAGAGGGATGGAGCCCAGAAAGCCTTGAGAAGGGGCAAAAAATTCTGAACTCTGGGAAGGAGGCCAGCCTGGCTGGGCAGCCCGAGCCACCGGCTCCTTGCCGGCATAGAACAGAAGTTGGTTGTGATTTTTTCGTTAGAAAAGGTAACTCCTCTCTGGGCTGTGGGGCTGCGGCATTATCATAGTCATACAAACGCCCAACAAAGCATCTATTTAAAATGTCCTGAATTTTGATTACAGCCTGTCCCCTCTTGCTCGCCCGCTTGCTGTCTTTCTTTCTCATTCATTACTTACTGTGTTAAGCTCCCTGAAATTCAAATAAAATCCCACCTCCTCCCCCGCATCCATATGCGACGGCCGCTTCAGCGCCGATGGCCGGGCTTGACGGATGAAGGGCAATAGAAGAGAAGACAAAGCTGTCAAACCTCGCCGGGCTGTGTTGACTTCCCATCGCCCCCCAGCCGGAGGGGAGCCCAATCCATCTGGTTTGGAGTCAGCAGCACAAACAAAAGCAAAAGACAATGGCAGGAAGCACTTGAAAGTTCAAATTCTTGCTTTGGTTTCTCTTGGAACAACAGCACCTACGTAATGCGGCCGACGGACAATAACACGCAGCCAGGGACAGGCAAAAATGCTAGAAGAATGTGCTTACGCCACCAAACCATCCAATATTTTTGTGTTATTGGAACAAAAATAGAAAAGAGAAAGAAAAAAAGGCGAAAAAAAATCAAGTCTTTGAAGTTCCTAGATTTCTTGGACAGAGTTTCTGTAGAGGAAAGCTGCAAAGTGGGGTGGCCACGGGCCTTGGGAGGAGCCTGGCACCAGGGCAGCTGCTCCCGGGGTGCCCAGCCCTGGGGTTGGGGCTCAGCTGTGCCCTCAGCACATCCCCACTGCCAGGGCCGTCACACGTGGGGAACACAGAGGGGCTTGGCTGGGCTTGGCTCCCGGGTTGTGCCCAAATCAGGGGCTGCTGGAGACCCCAGCCCACCCCATCCGCTGTGGGGAGAGGAGCCATGCACAGGAATGCTGTGTTTACCCAGAAAAACCCCTCCTTGAGGTGGTGCCTGGCCCAGCCCGGCTCTCTGGGGCCCTGGGACAAGGGGAAGGGTGAGAAGCTGCGGGGCTGAGCCAAGGTGAGCCCAGCTCTGACATCCCAGCACCGGCACCAGGACGAGGTTTTGCAGCATTCCAAGCGCAAAGGGATGGGGCTGGGACCATCTCCAGCCGCAGGTGTAACCCCTGTGCCCTGGGGAGCACGGCCACTGGGAGGGCGGATGGCACAGGCTGGTGTCAGTGTCACACCGTGCCCTGGCAGGAGAGGGGGGCGGTGCTCCCCCCACGCTCCCCAATGGATTTGGAGTCAGCGGCTGCCGCAGGACCCCGGGTGAGGGACCCCCAGGACCACCAGTGGCTGTGACCGAGGGTTTTGGCATCAGCTTTTTCTCCTGCTCAAATCCATCCGGGGCACTCGGTGCCCGTATAGTCCACACTGGGCTGCTGCCCGGGCGGCTGCCCCAGGGCACCTGGGGACACCAGCTGTGTCTGTGCCAGGCACTGGCCCGTGCTGGCAGCAGATGGCACGGGGCTTGGCATGTTGGAGTGGAGTTTGGCCAACCTGGAAAGGTCACACTGAGCCTTTTCTCCAGGTTTCCTCCCCACTGTGTTTGCAGGACGCCACTCCTTGCATCCCTGGGAACCCACGCCCAGAGCCAAACTGGGCACGGCCCAAATTTCCCTGGGATTTAGGCATTTGCAGAGCTGGCAGAATTATTGATAGAGAAAAGCCTCATGCAACCCCCAGGGCTGCCAGCGAGGGAGGCTTGCCTGCATCCTGCCTTCAAAGCCCTGGCCCGGGCAGGGCCCAGCAGGGCAGGCAGGGGCTGCCCCTGCTCTCCCCCTGTCCGGAGCAGCTGGAGCTGCCTGCAAAGCCTCCAGGGCAGAAGGGCTCAGCAGTGGTCAGAGATGCCTCTGGGGACGGAGAGGCCACGCTGACCCTCACCCCATGCCCCTTCCCAGGGGCACCTGAAGACACCACTGACCCCATCCCCACAGCCCGAGGACCTCAAGCCCTTGCTGGGGCCCTCGCTGGAATCAAAAAGCTGGGAATGTTCACAGGGAGCTGCGGGGTGCTCAGGCAGAGAGGCTGGGGCTGCAGCCCCAAAAACGCACCCCAAATGCCCCAGGCCCAGGACTGGCTGCTGAGCTCTGCCCTCACTCCCTGGGGACAAGGAGCGTCTTTAGGAATGTCCCAAACAGCACGTGCCCACCCAGCACTAGGGCTTGGCCTGAGCCATCACCCCTCCCCAGCCTCTGAATGCTGGGATGGGGCAAACCAGGACACCCCTGAGCCCAGGGAACTTCCCCAGCCTGCGGGAAGGGGCCACACGCTCCCTCCAAGCCCAGCCCAGCCATCCCCCTCCAGGGCTGCATCCAAACCCAGGGCAGCTGCAGGTCTGACACCGGAGGGGACACCTGGGGTCCCGGGCAGCCGCCCCCACCACAGCAAACACCCAGCAGTGCCAGTAACCACCACGCGGAAAAGAACAAACAAAAAAGCCTTTTTTTTTTTTTTTATAAAAAGATCAATGAAAAATTTATTTATAAATTTCGCACTCTGGGGCTACACGTCTATATCATACACTCAGGAATATGCTGTACTGTACAGACTTTATCCAGTTAGAAATGATCATATAGTGACCCACATACAGCTTCAATATAAGCCTAAAAATTCTTAACATTAATTAACATAATTAAAAAAGGTATTCGCATCTAAAGAAAAATCTACAGAAAAACTCCTTTCTGGAGCAATCTGTGCATCAGCTTCAATGTCTGCTTATTTCACTGACATTATCAATATATTCTTCTTACAAAAATAATAATAATAATTAAAAAGATGACTGCTGGAAGGCAACCAGTCATGCACGAAAGAGCCTCCCCCACCTGCCTCTTTTTTTTTTTCTTGTACTCCCCGTTTTGGCGTGAAGGGTCAGCAGCACGATGAGCCAACAAGGGGGGTGGGGGGACCCTCATTTCAATTTGAATCAATCTGCATCCCTTTTACTTCTCAGGATCAAGAGAGACGGGGGGTGCGGGGGTTGCATAGAAAATTGAAACTCTAGGGACTAGGAAGGGCAGCAGCTTTTCAGTAAAATACAAAGGGATGTAAAAATACATCAACTCACAATTTCAGAGCAAACCCCCTTCCCCGACGTACAGTTTCCCAAAAATCTCAGCGTGTCTAAAGCTCCAGGAGGCTGGAAAGGAACAACACTTTTCTGAAACAACTCACCCAGCAATTCACACAGGAGATTCACAGTCTTAATAGGTATTTTATAAAAATATAAATATGGGTTACATCATGTTGTCTTTACAACACTGGACAGAGCTCCCTTTAGACTGGGTTTATAACCAAGATTTCTTTTTAAAAATCCATCTAGAACTTGGCTTTACAATACACTTTTTAATATCATGTCATAAATGTTATGACATTTCATTGTGGCAAATCCATTTACGTAAAAAAAAAAATAAAATGTGCAACCATCTGGTAACAACGATAAAACCTCACTAGGAAAGGTCTTGTTCCCACCCCGTAACTATCGCACAGAAGCACCAGTGGAAGTGCTGGACACCCCCTTCCATGCTCACAGAAAGACTTCGGCCAAGCAGTTCCTTGCAAATTACAGCATTAACAGTAGACACTTTTGACAGGGCTTTTTTTTCCCTCTTTTTCTTCTTTAAATCTGGAGCTTTTGAAATCATCTCAAATTGTTGAAGTGGACAAAGAACAAACACAAACAAAAAACCCCAGCAAAACCCAAACAACTGCAGGTGAAACCATCAGAGACAAAGCAGAATATTCAGTGCAATGGGAAATAATCAGGGCAGACTCTATGTTTTTTTTTTTTTAGTTTTAAGACTAGGAAAAGAAAAAAAGAACAACAAAAAAGCATATATCCCAAACCATATTTTTGAAACACTCACCACCAGCTTCAAACAAAACCAGGCTCACAATCTTCACCCACAAATATATACAGACATGATAAATAGGTAAGACACAACCCCAATAAACCAGCAGGTAACTATTTTCTTTTCTCTTTTTTAATCGGAACGGTTTGGATGCAGGGAGCAAGAGAGGAGAGAGCGGGGAGACGGCAGTGATACGGATGGCTTTAGTGCAGACGAGGAGGAGAGGGCTGAAAGACCAGCGGGAGAAAGGAGACTTCTGAACTTTTCCGCATTTTCCAAGTGGATGTTCTTGTGCCATAGCAATAAAAAAGCAGCATTTGCGATTATACGTGCAGTCACTTCAAAATGCGCCTTCGGGTGGCTTGCTCTGCTTCCTCCCTTTCCTTTATAAAGATATATATGGGATATATATCTCCTATAAAAGGCGGGTGAGTGTATGTACGTCAAGTGAATTGTTCTGCATTGAGAAGTGTTATCCAAGTTTCACCAAAAGAAAAAAATAAAAGTTCCCAAACTCTTTTCAGTAGTTTTCCAGCATCTCTGTAGGCAGCAGAGAGCGCTCGCGCCCCTTTTCTGTGCAAAAGCAAATCCTCTGCCTCTAGAGTTTATTTCACTTTTTTTTAAAAAGAAAAAAAAAGTCCAGGATTTGCTAATCCCCCTTTACACACAAAACCACAAGGACTCAATGTCTTTTCCTGGGATCTCACGTGTGCTAAACAGATTCGTGGAGCGGGTGAGGACGCAGACTTTCTTCGGACACCCAAGGAAGAACCAAAGCAGAAAACCCAACGCAAAATCAACCAAACCCAGGAGCAATCGGGGTGAGAAAACCACGTCTGTCATATTCCAACGGAGTCGCCTCGACAGTAAAAAGTCAGCGGTGGGAAAACACTGGGAGAACCTTGGAGAGGAGGAAGACTTGGCCGCTCTTCCTCGCCGGGAAGGGCCGCGGCCGGCCGGGAGCCCCCGCGCACGGCCGGGGCATCGCTCCGGGGCCGGGGCCGGAGAGGGGACCCCGGCACCAGTGGGGGTCTGCGGGGCGGCTTCTGGGGGGCGTTGAAATGAATTCGTTTCTGAGCCAGAACACTTTAAATGGGAGGGTCGGGAGCGAGGGGAGCGGGGAGGGGGATTAAATATTAGCGGGGAGGGAACGGGGGGTGTTAAAGCATCTGCCCAGATGTCAAACTGAAACCGTGAATACTGTGAGTGCAGCCGAGGTAGATGGAGGAAAAAAACCACGTTACAGTAGGAAACAACCCTTGGAAGATTAAAAAAAACCAAACAAATAACCAAAAAACTTAAAAATGTAAAAGCGGTGGCGTGTTCTGCGTGGGGCCCCAAATCTTCGCCAAACCCCCCCCGGGCGGGGGCGGGAGCAGCTCTGGCGGCCGGGGGAGCGGGGAGGGTCCCCAGCATCCCCGGGGGA
>VWZW01005953.1:155757-194967 GCA_013397115.1 Edolisoma coerulescens
CCCCAGCCGGGAGCCGCAGGATGGCGGCCACCGCGGGGCCGCGGTTACCCCCGATTTGGGGGACGCGGCGCTGCTGCGGGTTTGTGTCCCCGTGAGCCAACACGGACAGGTCACGGAGCAGAACGGGGCGCTCAGCTCGCGGGGCCCAGCACCTCTGCGGGCTCCCGGCGGGGCTGCACCGGGTTTCAGGGACCCACGGGTGAGATTGGTTTCAGGGGGAAAAGGTGCAGCCCCCACCATGTCCCGCCAGCCCTGGAGCGGCTCAGTTCGGCTGCCCGGGGCTTTATCCGGGGTCGGACCCGCTGCCCAGCCGATGGCCACATTCCTGGTGCGGGAGCGCTGGGAGCTGTGGACACCGCAGGGAGGGGGGAAAATGGGCAAAAAAATACCGAAAACAGTGCATCAACCAGAAACGGTGCTGGGGGGACCCTCCGGCGGGGCCTTCTGGCCCCCAGTCCCCAACCCCCTCCCGTTCCCGTTTGGCCCCCGGGGAGCAAACGACGGGTCCAGGTGGGAAGCGGCGCTCCCGAGCCAGCTCCCACCGCTCCCGGGCATTTGGTCAGCAGGAGCGGGCGGGAGGTGCGGGCAGAGAGGAAGGAGCGTGTCATAAACCGAGGTGACAGCAGCCGCGCCGGGGCAGCTGGGTGGCAAGCTGCTGTCACCTGGCACTGCTGGTGTGTCCTTTTGGGGAGGGAAAGGGAGAAATCGGCCAACTGCTGAATTCAGCCCCAGCCGGTGAAATGTGCCATCACGGAGCGTCTGTCACACGGCTGGAGGACAGTGGCCTTGAGCTCCGGGTGTGACCTGCCCCACGGCCTGTTCCCGTGGCTTTTCCCAGCAGCTCGAGTAGCCTGGGACCACTCCTGCCCCATCTGGGTCCTTCTTCTCATCCCAGCTGGATTTAGGCTGTGAGGAGTTGTTGGAGCAGCTCCTCATTCTCCTCCCATAAGGGCCTGCTTTTCTAAGTCCATTTCTGCAGTTAGTTGTTCCCATCCCTATCCCCATTCCTATCTCATTCCCATCTTCGCATCCACCCCCATCTCCATGCCCATCTCCCCATCTCCATCCTGTCCTTGTCTCCACCCTCATCCTCTGCCCATGCACACCCCCCTCCCCCATCTCAATCCACATCCCCATCTCCTCACCCATGCCCATCCTATGCCCATCTCATCCCAATCTCTATCCCAATTCCATCTGTCTGGTCTCTGACTGTTTGGCTTTCCCAGGCCAGAGCTCTCCCCGTCACACCTCTCTAATGTGAGTGTGTTGCAGTCCATCGTTCTCATGGAATAGGGGGGACTGGGCTGTTCCTGCTGCTGGGGGCTGCAGACCCCCCCTCTGCTCTCCTGTGCTTGTGCAGCTTCTCCCAGGATGTCCCCGTGCCACTGAGAGCTGCGGCCTCTGCAGCGCTGGCGCAGGCACTGGGATGGGCTCGGGGCTCGGAGCTCTGGGGGTCGGTGCAGGAGCCAGGTTTGCCCGAGGTGGCTCTGTCCCCTCACCCCAGCCACGGTGTCAGCGGGAATCACCAGCGGCAATCCCTGTCCCGGCTCCCTGTGCCGGCTCCCTGCGAGCGGCGGGACGTGCCGTGACTCACGGTGACTCACGGGAGCTCCGGTCGTGCCCGGGGGCCGGCACAGCCCGCAGTGCAAACGGCGTGCGGGGAGCGTCGCAGCCGCCGCAGCCCGTGACCGTCCCCCGGCACCAGTCCCAGCAAACCCATCCCGGCCAAGCTGGCAAGGGGAGGGCAGCGGGGTCGTGCGGCAGCTCTGGGTGAGATGGCCCGGGGGTCGGGGCTCCGCTCTTCCTGGCTCGCCCTCTCCTTTTTACTCCTAAATATCCCGGGACAGCCGATTTGTGCATTTACGGGCCGTATCCTGCGAGGTGTGGAGCCCTGCGAGCGAGCCGTGAGAGAGTGGGAATTGCTCACACCTCCCCGGTCTGGGGGGGCTTGGCCAGAGTTACATCCTCGCAAGCAAATCTGCATTTGCCAGTGACACTGGTGAGAAAAAGAGCCCGGGCAGGGACCCAGCCATGCAAATGTTCGGGACTGGCAGGTGGGGGCAGGACTCGGCCTGGGAACGGGGCCAGAGAGGGAGGGGAAAGAGCGAAAAGCAGGGGGGGGGAAAAAAAGGAAAATAAAAAGACAAATTTGAAAAGCCGCATTTCAACTCCAGTTTGTACCCAGCCCTGTGACCCAGAGGAGCGGGGAGCGGTGCGACGGCCGGGCCAGGCTCCCCGCACGGCTCCGCTGCCCGCCGGCCGCCAAGGGGCTGCGAGGGGCCGCGGGGGGACCGGGAGGGCCCTGGCCTCGCTTTCTGGGGCCCTGCACAACCCGCAGTCCCAGCCAGGGACTTCCCCGCTCTCTGGGCGAGGGGAGGACGTGGCGGGAGGCGGGGAAGCGCTCCGGAGCTGCGATGCCTTAAGCGAGCGGTCACGCCGAGAGGCGCGGAACAAATTTCCCCTCCTCAGGAGACGTGACGGCCAAATTTCCCCGTGCCCGTGAGAGCCTGCGGGAAGGAGAAGGGCCGGCTGCCACCGGCATCGCCCCGAGGCTCAGAGCCGCCCCGGGGCTGGGCGCGCTGGGCTGGGCACGCCGCAGCCCTCTTCCAAAAAATCCCAGTGGGTCGTGCCCGTCCTCCCGGCCAGGCGGACACGGCAGCGAGAGTCCAGCCACCCCCCGAGGCCTCCTTGCAGGGAGCCGGAGAGCCGGGGGGACGGATCCGGGGCAGGCGGCGAGGGGGCGTGCCCCCACTTAATTCATTAAAATGTGTCGGAGAGCGTGGGAAAGACGGGAGCTTTTCTTCCCAGCGCAGAGCCGCAGCGAAAGGCGTGCGAGGGAGAGCGCCCTGCCCGCCCGGCTCCCCGGAGCCGGAGGAAGCGCGGAGCTTCCCTCCGCCGCTGGCGGCCCCGGCTGCTCGGCAGAGCGGCTGCCGGAGCCCCGGCGGGGGAACGCGGGGCTCGGCCGGGGCCGCCCGCCCCACCGCGGAGATGTGGGGTGCGGGGGAGCGGAGAGCCCACCCGGGGCTGTGGCTGCCGCGTGGGAACAGCCTCCCTTGTGCGGGTTCACCTTTGGGGGCAGGAAAGGGGATCCCTGTCCCTGGTGGAGAGGAGGTTGTGGGGTCTCGGGGGACACCCGCCCTCCGTGGGGTCTGAGAGCTGCACGGGCCGGGGCATGGCCGTGGGACTGGCCTCGTGCTCTCCCCATGGACACATCGCACAGCAGGAGCCTTCGGTGGCACCCAGACTGTGCCGGGGTGGGCTGGGACCCTGCCAGCCCTGCAGGCAGAGCTCCTGAGGCCAGAGCTGGGGGTGTGCAGGGGAAACCTCATGCTCCTGTGGTGAGGACGTGTGGGTGCCCTGTGTCCTCTGCAGGGAGCACAGCACCACAGGCAAAGCCCTCACGAGTGGTTTGGGAAGCTCTGTGGACAAGGGCACCCTCCTGGGACTCCCACCCCACAGGGGCCACTGCAGGACATGGTCTGGGGGCTGCCATTTCCCACAGATGTCACCGTAGATGCTGCTCTGCATGGTCCCTCCCTCCCAGCCTGTAACAAACAGAATTTAAAACCTGAGTGAGACTCAGGCAGGGTCATAACACTTCATGTAGTCATTGTCCTCTGGGGGGCACACAGGCAGGGGTGCCCCCGGGCTGGAGGACGTGGTGCTGGGCTGTGCAGTTTGGGTTATCTCACTGCAGCTTGGCCTTTAACCACTCCAGTGCCCCATCTTGTCAGTCCTTACCCTGCTGGAAATGCTGCAGCTCTTCTGAGGTAGGCTGTGGTCTCTGTCTGACAGCACAAAAATGCTCCCGGAGCAAAAGGCCACCAGCTGGGACACACTTCGAGCTGGAGAATTCCTGCCTGGTGCCACAGGCAGGGATCTCTGGCTGCACCAGTGTCTCAGTGCTGCCAGGCCGTGCCGAGACTGATGTCCCTGTGGCACTGAGCACACGTTCTCCAAACTGCCATGGCTCCAGCCCGTGTTCTGCTAAACTGACACCACCTCATGGCCCTGACCTGGTGTGCTGGAAGCTGCTTGTGGGGCTTCTGGTCCTGGAAAACTGGCACGTGGAGGGACCATATATTCCCTTTGCAGGTGCTGATAGAGTTGGCTGGAGACACAGACCTGATTGATGCAAACGTCCATCCTGACCGACACCTCTCTCCTCTCCCCTCACTGTGAGCAGCACCCCTGGCCCGTGGGAGCAGCATTCCCATGGTGTGGGGCAGCACGAGGGCCAGAGCTCACAGCCAGCTCGGGCTGGGTCCGTGTCCAAAACCACGTTGGTTTGTTTGAAAACGGCAGCCGAGCAACTGGGAGCTCAATTGGAGCGCCCGGCTGGAAGAGCGGCTCCAGGATGAGGATGGGCAGGGGTACAGCCCCCGTCCTCCTCCTCCTGCCGTGCCTTGCCGGCTGCCTTGGGGACCAACCAGCCCCAGTTCAAGGCACAAAGTCGCGCCAGGGAACACTGAGCTGATTTCTGTGAGCCGGTCAAATACGTGGCGAGGTTTCCGCTCCAGATTACAGGAGGAAGGAAGTTTGCTCGGAAGGGGATGGGGATAAGGTGGGGGAGAAGGAAGGGAAGTGCATTCCTGCCTGATGAGGAACAATGTTGATATATTCATTTGTAAACTAAAGCTGGCCTGAGCGTCAAACACCTTGTCCCCGTCAAACTCCGAAGGATGTGCGGGAGTACACAAGGAGAGGGGAGGAACTGTCTGACATCCGATGCAGCGTGTGGTTTCCCAGGGCTGAGGGATGGATGCTGCCCAGCCAGATCTCATTCACGATAAAGAGCAATAAAACCCTTCCTCAGAGCTGTTTTATCCCAGGGTCCCCCCACGACCACATCCTGTCACGCAAGGGCGGGAGCTGAGCGCAGGTGAAGCAGCCGGGGGATCCGGGGGCTTGGGAGTGGGCAGCCCACCCGGAGCGCTCATCCCTGCCAGAACACTGCTGGGGCTGCCCTTCCCACGCAGGATCAAACGGCCCCATAAAACCGAGGAGGGCTCATTACTGCCCAAATAAATGTTAAACATTAGTATGATACAGACAATGGGATTTTGTAATTATTTTTTTTTAAGCAGCCAGATAAGGAAACAATATTGTAGGCTGATTAGAAAGCTGCTTTAATTCCCTTTGATATGTATCCACCATTCAAAACTGGACAATTTATTACCTCCTGGATGCTCCTTAAGGCTGATCCAACGTGGAATTTGCTGTTGACCGTGTCTATGACTGGAGGTGACCTTGCTGCACACTTCCCACCACGGCACCACCTCCTGTGGGCAGCAGGAAGGAAGAGGTGCTGTGCTGGGTCCCAGCCACTGCCCCTGTCCCCGGGAGCTGGATGGAATCCCCTGGGAGCTGTTTTGTGCCATGTCCACAGGCACACAGCACTTGCTGGATTCTGCCCTGGGCTGGTGTCCTAGAACAAATCCCAGCCAAGGCACCCTGCCCTAGCACAGCCCTGACTGTAAGCACAAGAGCTCACCCCTAAACTGGGGACATCTCAAGCAGATAAAGTCCTGGAGTTGGCCAGGAGGTGACCCTACTGTCCCCAGGGATCAGAGGGAAAGGCACCTTCTTGGCAGCTGTCCCCAGGTGAGGGACAGGGCTGTGTGTCCCCACCCCCCACGAGCTCCCCTCCACAGTGGAAGCGGTGGCAGACAAATGTGAAACCACAGCTCTGGAAAACCCCGCAAGCAAAGGCCAGAAGTGCCCATGAGTGGGCAGATGTGCATGTGGCTCAGCAGCTTCCCCTAAACAGGGCCTGGAAAGGTTCATCCCGTTCTGGAGAGGTTTATTTCATGGCATGACCAAGCACCACATGCCGTGGGGGCCGGCAGCTGGTGGTTCTGCACCGTTCCTGCTTTGCCTTGTCCTCAGTTTCTGCCCTCCCAGAGCACACCCTGAAGAAGCAGGATGCTGACACATGGACGAGTCCGTGTGGAGCCTGGGGGGCTTGGGCTGCTCAGTGCCCGGCACTGGCAGTGTGGGAACAGTTGCCTTTTAGGGTCTCTTGTACCAATTAATGCTCAGGCATTAATCTTACGGATCTTATGGAAAAGAGGGATATTTAAAGTGGAAAAATGTTTTTTCTTTTACTAAAGCATTGAGGCAGAGGGTGAGATGTCCCTGGGAGGGAGGACCCCCTGGCACCTTGTGGCCAGGAGCTTGGAGGAGGGAAAACGAGTCCTGCACTGCAGCATGAGCTGCCTGGGCAAGTGCTTCGCTGCCCCATAAATGTCACACCTCAGCCAAGAGCTCCTCAGGCCCTCTCAACAATAACAGCTGGGCCTGGCAGTAAACCAGCTTAGAGGAGGAATTTTGCAGACACTCCTCAGCTCAGGATGGAGTGGTGTGAGCCTGGCCATGGATTGGGAGGTTCTGGGGTGAGTGGGTGTTGTGGGGTCGGCACTGCTGGGGTGGTGGTTTTGGTTTGCAGAACTCTGCCACCGTCTCGGCACGCGTTGCTTGGAGAGAAATAAAGCAAAGAGTCCATTCTTCAGCCACCTCTGCTTTAATGATCTCCTGGAGGCCACGTATTTTTGGGCTGTCGCAAACCACTGGTACACCTGTGATAGTGCTCTCTGTGGTGGATCCCAAAATGAGAGCTCCCCCCTCCCCCATTCCAGCCTCCCTCTGGAAGCTCAAGGCCTAAAATCTGCTGAGGTTCCCCAGGCAGTCCCTGTTCCCTTGGAGTCCCCGTGCTTCCCCTCAGCTCAGCTCAGCTCAGCTCAGCTCAGCTCAGCTCAGCTCATAGACGCTCTGTGTGTCCCCAGAGGCCACAAGAACATCCTGAAACTGGGAGACGACGCGTCCAAAATGGGACCCTTCCCAAAACACCTTCCCACAGCGGGTGCAGCAGAAGAAGTCAGTGAGCTCGGCTCTGTCCAGCACCCCGGGTGGGATGGCAGTGACCTGCAGGACCGTGTCCCCGGCCCCGCTCTGCTCCGTCCCCTCTGCCTGCTCGCCGTGCGGGGCGCAGCCAGGCTGGGCTGGGTCACAGGCTGCCACGGTGGCACCGCAGCTCTGGCTCCCCGGGCAGCCTGTGGAGAGAGGAGACAGCAGATAAACCATCAGCCGCCGGTGCGATGAGCGGGGTCTGTGCTCACCCACGCCAGCGGCCCTTGCGAGGGGCCTGCCACCCCTGCTCGGCCCCACGGCAGGGAGGAGCAGCCCGTGAGGGTGGGAGAAGGGGCTGCCACCGGCACCCAGCAGCCGCCCGCCCGCCCCGAGCGTGGCACCCGGGCCGGGGATCGCTGCCACCCCACGCCGCTGCCCCGGCCCGGCATTCCAGCACCGGCGAGGGCACGGCGGGCTCCGGGCCCGGGCAGGGGAAGCGCGGAGCTGCCTCCCGCCTGTCAGGGAGCCCGGGAACAGGCCGCAGCTCCTGCTGCGGGGTGACTCCGGTTAGCAACGGGGTCTGTCCTGCCCAGGCACCAACTGAGACAGCAAAAGGCATCCTTCCTCACTCCAGTGGCACTTCTGGGTGTCCATCCCACCCTTTTCAGGGTCACAGGGACCCTGTCAGGAGCCAGCTGGGACCAAGAGGGACACCAGCACTCCCGGCTGGCCCTTCCCTGCATCCCAGAGCCATCAGGAGCTGGGACAGGCTGGGGATCATGGTGGGGGAACGCACGGCTGGGGACAGCCCTGAGATGGCCACCCCACCCTGGCAGAGCCGCCCTGCTGTGGCAGAGTCACCCCCAGGAGGGCACCGGGGTCTGGGCCTGCCCTTGGCCCCAGCCGGAGGAGCCACAGCCCGGGGGAGGCGTGGAAGGCTCAGCTCTCACCAGCCCCTGGTTCAGGGGGGTTCCTCAGACCCCCCCCAAGGCCTTCCACACCTCCCCAGGGGAGGTGACCAGCCCGAGCTGGTGGGGGGTGGTCACCCCCGGTTCCCAGCACGCAAACAGCCACGCTCAGGGTCACGGCTGTCACTGGAGATGTTCTCAGGGGGGATTTGCAGGCCAGCCCTTCACCAGCACACTGCCCAGCAGCAGCACTAGTTTGGGGTTTGCTGCCACAGCACAAGGGGAAGCAGCCCCAAGCCCCATCCGAGACACTGGGCAAGGGTCGGGTTCACCAGGGCTGTGCTCTGGGTCCCATGGCCCCTCTCACGGATGGGCCTTTCCTTCATCCCCTGCATCTGCTTGGACACTGGCATCCATCCTTAAAGGGAAAACAGTGACCTCAGTTTCCCATTTTCTCCAATTTCTGGCAAGTGGTGAAGCACCCAGGTTGCTCTTGGGAGATTCCCGAGCCACCCAGAGCAGGGATGGGAGGAGGAGTCCATTTCCCAGGGGTTCCTCCAGGATAAAGCCTACCAGCGGCTGTCAGATCCCCATGGCAGGAGCAGGTGCTCTGTCCTCACCCTGTTCCCACCTCCTCCACCCTGTGCCACCTCTGTGTTTGGTGACATGGGGTGGCCTCAGCCTGGGCACCCTTTTTTCTCCCACCCTCCCTGATCTCGAACACCAGACCCTGAAGGGAGGGACATCGACCTTGGGTGGGACTTTTAGATCCAATGCGATGGAAATGACACTGCCAGCACCAGCACCCAGCACCCAGCACCCAGCACTCAGCACCCAGCACTCAGCACCCAGCACCAGCACCCAGCACCCAACACCCATGGCCAACATCATGGAGCCTAAAAATTCCCTGGCCAGAGCACAGCACCAGGACACCGACAGGACACACATTCTGTGTGCCAGCAGGGATCCTCTCTCTTCCAACACGCTCCCTCCTCTGTCCTGCTGCTGGTGGGCAAAGCCAACGGCAGACCCCTCCTTCCCTGCACGGGGGGGTGGGAAACCTCCAGCTCCCCCAAACACCCCAATCCCACCCCCCTGGGCTCGTGGGAAAAAGACAGGCAGGGAGGGAAAGTTCATCCCTTAAAAGCCTGGGGAGAGAAAGGCCGTGATGGTCACCCCGTAGTTTTGCCTTTGCTTGCACCAGCCCCCTCCTAATTGTGGCTCTTCAAAGGGTTGAAAATGCTACATCACTTCAAAGTGACCATTTCTGAATGGGAGCTTGTAAAACCCCTTCTCCCCCTCCCACCAAATTCTTCCCAGGGCTTTTGAAGATGCCTGCGCTCCCCTCACCGACACGGTGAAAGGGCCACCAGGCGCCAGGCACAGGATGCCAGCCGGGCACGTGGGAGAACTGAGCTGGGAAGGGCTGGATCCCCCCGAAAAGCAGGGGTTTCCTGGGGAAAGGGGGGGGGTTGAAGGAGGTTTTTTTTCTCCCCTTTCAGACAGGCAGAGGCTCCCTTGAGACTGCAGCCCAGCTTGCCTGGATGCTGCACACCCCGGAGTCACACCAGAGCTGGAGCAAAAGGCATGTGTGGGGTGCACGGGGCTGGGGGGAGCCCTTCCAGCGTGCCGGGAGCTTGTCAGATCTGCGGCCTCCAGAGCTCTGCCAGGTTCACACCAAAGGCTGAATTCCCACCGCAGCCCCGCGGAGGAGAAAGGGAAGCGATTCCTTCCCGAATCGATTCGAAACACTTCTTGGGAACTAATAATCCCATTATAAAACATCTTGAAAATAAAAACCCCTTCGCCTCTGGCTCACCTCTCCCCCTCCTGGCTGGGTCACCCTGGGGATGACAGAGCCTGGGTGAGGGGCTGAGCCCTGCAGCCCCCAGCCCCCCGGGGCTGAGCACCCCCACGTGAGTGCTGCGGAGCTCCATGGGCAGCAGCAATCGTCCCCAGCACTGTCCCCAGCTCAGCACCGGAGCCATCTCCTCCTGGCCTCGCACGTGCTGCCCACTCACACCGCCAGCCCCTGCCCACCCCTGCTCGCCTGTGGGAATTAATCCCACGGGAGCAGCACGAGCTGCTGCTGTCCCCACCGTGCCATGCCTCACCAATGGCAGATGCTGCGATGTCCAGGGGAGAGGGGGTGCTGCAGGACCCCCACTCTGCTTATTTCTGCATCAGGTTCTTCCCTGAGCTGAGCAGGGCCACGCCAGAGGCCCATCCCACACCCTGGGCACTGCAGGGCTCTGTGCACACTGAAAGGCCACCGTGATGGTGACACTGGTGACCTGTGGTCCCTCCAGCCTGTTCTGTCAGCTGCAGTGCTGGAGCGCTGGGTCAGCGTTACTGGGACAGCACTGGGACAGCACTGGGACTTCCACGGCAGGACAGGGGGGCACAGCAGGGCTTGGGAAGCTGGGACAGAGCAGGATCGGGGCAAACTTCCTTTGATGCCGTGCCCATTCCTCTTTCCCAGCCCACACAGCCCTGATCTGGCTGGGAACAACCTGTCCCCACTGCGTGAGCCCTGGGCACCCCCAGGGTTTCAGTGTCGGGGTGGTACCAAACAACTTCCAGGGGAGCCAGGTACTTCTGCCCAAAATCCTGCGCTCGAGCCCCGTTTCCAGCCCAGGTCCCTCTGTGTCACCCCAGCCCGAACCAGGGCCCTGGGGCGAGGAGCTGGGTGCCTGTCCCGGCTGGCTCAGTCACGGACCTGGCAGCTCCTGCTGCCTCTGGAGAGGCTGCGGGTCCGGCAGCCCCGCGCCCGCCCCGAGCCCCCCGCCCCACAGCCAGAGCCACCGCTGCGGCCGCAGCCAGGGCTGGGGTCTGGGAGAAAGCTCCCGGCTTTGTCCAGGCTTTGCACAGGGCTGAACACAGACCTGGGAGCATTCTTGGAGTGCAAAGGTGCATGGGAAACCTCGGCCGCGGTGAGAGATCAGCCTGATAAGAGGAGTTACGAGCCTGAGAAATGTGCTGATTGCAGGGCACTGAAGATGCCTGGTTATCTTTTCCTCCTCGAGAAGGCAGATAAGCAAAGGACAAAGGACCCGGGATTGTGCAACCTGGGCTGCAGCAGCCTGGCCATGATCTTAAGATGTTCCCAGGGTGGAGGAGGGAGGATGAGCTCAAGCAAGAGGCAGCTCCAGCTGCTCTCGTCTCCCCGCGCCGCTGTGAAGAGAGCCCTGCCAGCCCCTGCCCTCAGCTGCCCCGGTGTGGTGGCTGCAGAGCAGGGACTGTCCTGCTGCCACCCCAGCATGGAGCCACCGCCCAGCCTTCCCCACACCGTGGTCTGCAGCCCTTCCTCCTGCCTGGCCCGAGCCGCCTCTCCCGGCTTTTCCCCAGGCTCGGGGTGGAGCCGAGGGCTGAGAAGGGAAAGAAACCCCAAGTCACCGCTCAGGCTGGCAGGGGCGAGGTGGGTGCCCGAGCTGCCCGGTGCCATCCTGGCACCCAGGGCAGGGACACCCCGGCTGCTCCTCCAGCCACCCCTGGGGCCAGCCGGGACTTGTCCTGCACTTGTGTCCGGAGCTGGCAGCTGCTCAGGGAGGGAGCCCAGCACGGGAGTGGAGGCTCCACCGTGCCTGGTCAGCGCCACAGATCCGAGGGCCGCAGGATCCATTGTTTTCATCTTTTGCAGCACATTTTAGACGGTGAGGGGGGATTTTACAATTAAATTCGCCTCCTCTGTTTGGCAACTCCCAACCCGATGGAATGTGCTCCATCCTCGCCTTTCCCAGAGACCGGATTTCATCTGGCAGAGCACCCACCGAGCTCTGGGGCCCCATGCCAGCTGGTTTTACTGCACTGACTAAGCAAGAGCTCCCCCGGCCAGACGAGAGCCTGTGACACAGCCCATTCCCCCGGGGCACTCGGGAGCCACAATCTGCCACTGCCTCCAGCGAGGACTTGCCTGTGCCCCGCGGCGACCCACAGCCCTGCTCCTCTCTCTGCCCCAGCCCCAGCCTGCTCCAGGCACCCGAGCTGCTCAGAGCATCCTGCTGGCAAAAAGGCATCGCAGGGCAAGGCTGTCTGGGCTTGAAACTGTTTGCAGCACTTCTGTCAAAGCCCTCATGCAGGGAAAATGTGGCTGTGTCAAGGAATATGTTCCCTAAAACCTGTGAAAGTCCTAGGTCCGAGCAAGAGTGAGCTATTACAGGATGAATAATTGGCCTTTCATCACCTGGAAGCCCTACTGTAAAAATCCACAAGCCAAAGGGAGCAGCCCTGGCCATGGCTGGCTGCAGCTGGACCCCCGGACTCAGGAGCCTGGGCCAGACACAAACTTGTGCTGAGGGTGGTCCTGAAGGGTCTGTCCCCATCACCCACCCGCCCCAGCACCCACCCGCTCCTCCCTGGAGACGTGAAGCCCCCGTAGGGAGGCTCCCTCCCTGCCTGGAAGCAGCAGCAGGGAAAAGGCATTTCCTTGCCAAGCAGCAGCACCTGGTTGTGGTCTGGGCCGTGCACAGGGGCACGACAGAGACAACACGGCCTGGGCTGGAGTCACTGGACAGGGACAGTCCTGGTGGGGGGCTGTGGGTGCTGAACACCCCATGCTGTGTGTTGGGCCATGGCAAGGGCAGAGCAGGTCCTGCCACCAACCCCTCCAGCAGGAAAATGTAAAGGAAATCAGGGACAGGTGAGATTTTCCTTATGGAGCCACTTCTGTGGCTGCCCAGCCTGTCCCACTGCCACCACTGTCCCCACCAAGCGATGGCAGGACATTGTCAGCACACCCTTCCTGTTTCTCTTCCCCGAAACTTGACCCAAAGTGGGACATTTTGGGGACAACCTAGGCAAGCTCACACTAATGCTTGCAATCCCTGCAGCTCCTAGCAAACTCCAAACAGAAATGGAAATCCCTGGATGGCCAGGGCCCCGGGTCACAGGGGACCCTGCTGGCAAGTCCCCAGGGGTTTTCACTTTGGGTGGGTGCCAGTGCCCCACCTGTCCAGGAATCACAGCTTCTGTTTCATGTCTCCACCAACCCTCTGGGGATGCTGTGGCACCTTGTGCCCCTGGCTGCTCCGGGGCGGAGGATGTGCCCCACTGCAGGATGCTCCCTGACATGGCCAGCGCAGGGGTCCCACCTGTCCTTCCCCCCAGGGACAGGGGGGACCCAGCAAGAGCCTGCGTGGCCCGATGGGACACGGGGTGTTGCAGATGGGCTGTGAAGGGCAGAGCAAGGTGGTCCCTGCAGAGTCTGTGTGGAGGAGTCCCAGTGCTGGGTGAGACCCTCCCAGCTCCATCAACCTCATCCCAAAGGGAGAAGGGGAAACGGCTCCCTCGAACACAAACCACAGCATTTCTATTTCCCATACTCTGGAACTGGCTGAACTGGCCGGGCTGGTCGCTGGGTACACACGCACAGAGTGCCCTCACCGGAGAAAGCGCTGGGGAGGATGTCCCGGCCTCTGGGGCAGCACAGCGCTCCCAGGCTGCCGGCACCATGGGAACAGCCGCCCCACCGCCTTCCTCATCCCCAGAGCCACACGTGCAGCTCCCAGCAAAGCCACAGCCGGCCAGGAGCGCCCGGCGGCCGCCACTTCCCTCTGCCCCTGCTGCCAGCAGTCGGGGAGGGGATGCACCGAGGGCTGGGGGCAGAGCCCGGGCTGGACTGGAGCAGCGACAGGGGCACCTTCCCATCCCAGAGTGCCTGTGATGGGCGTCGTTCGCCACCAGATGTGTCTCTTGTGGGAAGGAGTGGGTGGGTCAGTGCAGCTCGGGGCACGGCACGGGGGAGCCTTCCCTCTCCCGAGCCCGCTGGAGCCTGGCTGGGCAGGCGGCACTGACTCAGCTCCCTGCAGCCTGACCTGATTCAGGAGGCACTGGGCAGGCGAGGAAGGCACCGTGAGCAGCCCCACCAGGAGGCATTTCACCACCCAAGCTGAGTTTTCACGTTCAGGTGATGATGGCCTCAGGCTGTCACTTGTGCTACTGCTGGCATGTCACCAACCCCCGGGCTGGGCAATCCCATGCACGACCCTGTGCCTGGCAGGGCAGGACAGGGCAGCCAGGGTAGGGACATAAACCGGACTTGAAAGAGCTCTGTGGGTCTGCACCCCGTGACAGGGTGGTGGCCAGGCACCCCGATGCCCCTCTGAGAAGCCCCCAGGCCCAGGGGATGGTCCTGCTCTGCCCAGGGCAGTCCCAGGGAAGGGCACGGGAAGGGGATCGCACCCAGCCCTGGGCACCCACCCATTCACCTGCACTGAGCTCCCCCGACGCTCGTCTGCTGCCCTCCACCAGCTGCCTCATCGTCTCCCGTGACACCTTCAGGTACTTGTTGCAGTTGCACACCTGAGAGAAGAGAGAGGGGAGGTCAGTGAGATGGGCACCGCGCTCCCCGGGCACCTCCTGCCTGTCCAGAGCACAAATCCACGCTGGGCAGCCCTGGTACAGGCACCCGTCCCACCGAGCAGGGATGGGCACAGCCACAAGAACCCCCCCAGAGGTGCTCCCTCTGCTCAGCCACATCTCCAGCCAGGCTGCGGGCACTGCTGCCCACCCTGACCGCCCGGCCAGAAAGCACCAGCAACTGGGGCTGCCTTAGAGCATCAAGCAGACACCTGAAGTCTGGGCTGTGGCTTCAAGATTTGTTCTCTCTTGTCTGACAGAGGCTGGGGAGGATGGCTGTGGACCCCAAAACACGCAGGGCTCTCAGCTGGCTCCGCTTGGCTCGGCTCTGCTGCAGCACTGTGAACACTGAGTCACACTTTCTACCCCACCTTTTGTTTGCCAAAACGTACCCAGACAGGTCTCTGAGTGCCTGCATGTGCCGGGTGCTGGACCCCAAGGAGCTCCCCAGATCCCAGTGCCGAGGAGCACCCAGGGCTGCTGCCCAGGGCCGAGCAGAGGGTGCAGCTGGCAGCCAAACGCACTCGCCCAGGGTGAGCGGCACTGAAGCTCCCCGGGAGCATCGCAGCCGGCTCCCTGACACCTTCCCTCTCCCCTCCCCTCCCTCCTGGGCCGGGAGCCGGCTGCTGGGATGTGCCACAACACCTTTTGTCAGCTGTTTGTTTTTAGGGGCTGTTTTGTGCTGGCAGAGCATTCCCAGCACGCTGCACCCAAGGCAAGGCGGGAGAGAGGTGAGCAACTTTGCCGACCAGAACAAGGCAGTTCCCTGCCGGGGGCTTTGCTCCAGAGGCTGTTGAAACCAGAAAGGTTTTTCCGGCTCCCAGCCAGGCCCTGGTGCGGGCTGGCGGCCGCTCTGCTGGTTTGGGGCTGGAGCAGTGCCGGGTTCGTGGCACGGGGCAGCGATGGCCCTGCTCCCACAGCTGCCTGCAGGAGGAGTGGCGCAGGGCGGTTTGTTTGGAAACGAGCTCGCCACCATGTCCTGGCTCTGCCTTGCAGCAGGAGGCGATTCCCACTGGCAGCCTCCACAAAACCAGCACACGCTCCCCATCCTTTCGGCCAGAAAGGACACCTGGGCTCCGGTCCCCGGGGCCCCGCTGCTCCAGCCCTGCAGAGCAGCAGCACGGACAGACAGACAGAGATGGACAAGGGGTGATCTTGGAAGCACCCAAGTGACATGGAAGCCACTGCATCACTTGCTGGGGATGTGCTGGTCCCACTGCCCATGACGGTGACAATGGGCTGCATGCTGAAGAGGGACACTGAGCCTGGAGGGGTGGGGGATGGCACCTCTTGGGCGCGGTGGCAGCACTGGAGAGCCAGAGGCTTCCAGGAAGCTCCCAGACCAGCTGTCCATCGAGCTGCCAGCCAGGAGGGTGCAGCAGGGCCCAAGGGCACCCTCCTCCCCTGCCCTCCCTGCTGGCACGGACATGCAGGGGTTGCTCTGCCCTCTGTCACACACCAAAGCCCCAGGATGCCCAGCCCTGGCAGCTCGGAGCCCGCCAGGTTCTGGAGCAGCAGTGCCAGCGCGCTGGGCATGGGCTCCTTGTCCTGCCTGGGGGCACAGAGTGACCTTGCACGAATTTCTCTGCTTCTCTAAAATTCATGGCTGTTGTGAACTAGGGGCAGTTCACTCCCTGGGCAGGGATGCCCGGCAGCCCGGGGGTATCCTGGCATTCCCCACTCTCCGGGGCTGCCAGGCGCTGCCAAGAGGCTCCGTGCCCCACGCCACCCCCAGCCCCTGGGCCTTCACCACCTTCAGCTTCCCAAAAACAGAGGGCAAGCTCAGGAGCCAGATAAGCCACTTAGCAGCAGCGCCAATTAGCTGTAATAAAAAATTGCAATTAAATTTTTTTAATGCCTCGCCAAAATGAGCCAAGAGAGATGAAGTGAGCGGGGCAGGCTGCCACCTCCACAGGCTGGGCTGCTCGGCTGCCTTGCAGGGACCAGTGGTGGCCTCAGGCTTGATGCTTGGCTCCTGCCCAGGGACAGGGCTCCCCACAGCCTTCTGTGCCTCCTTGTCACTACCTGGGGATGTGGAGCAGTTTTTTGTGTGGATCTTTGGTTTATAGGGTAGGGAAGTGTGGAGCCTCTCTGCTGGAGAAGGGATGGCTGTTCCTTCTCAGGAAAGTTTGGTTTCTACAGATCCCTCATGGCAGGATGAGTTGTGGCCCCCAAAAATCTTCATGAGGTCAATCAGCAGGAGATGGAGGCACCGTGGAAAACTGCCTGGGGTGCAACTGCTGCGAGCAGCGGCCATGACCTGGCAGAGAAGGGTTTGGCCTTTCTGCCACATCTCGGGGTCCCCCCGCCCCTGTGCCAGGCTCGGGGTGGGGATGGCAGCTTCTGCCCACGCCCCAGTCCCGCCCTGGGGATGAAGTGCTGAGTGGGCTCTGTTCACGCCATCCTGCCTGGCCACAGGGGTGAGGAAAGGGCTGAGTCCAGATTGAGAGCAGGGGACTGGGGGGTTGCAGCCCCCGCAGGCTTCTGAGTGCCACCCAGTCTGCTGACACTGGTGCCCCGGTGGCACAGCAGGGTGCCCGATGTCCCCGAGCTGGTCGGGTGCCCAACACCCCTGAAACAGCGGGATGCCCGATGCCCCGAGGCAGTGGGGTGTCGGATGCCCCTGTGACACAGTGGGGGGCCCCGTGTCCCCGAGGCTTTGGGTCGCGGGGCAGCAGCGGGCGCACCTCGGAGGAGGAGCAGCCCTGCCTTTCTCACGCTGGGGCAGCCCGTGCCAGCACATGCTTAGTCACTGGTAAATCCCAGCCGAGATCTGCTCTGCCCTCTGTGAAATGGATCTTGGCTGCACCCCCGCTGAAGCAATCCCGGCGCTCGGGAGCCCTGGCGGGCGCGCTTTCCCACGGCAGCCCGGCCCCCGGCTCCCCGTGTGAATCAGCCCGGCCGGGCCCAGCCGGGTGCCCTGCTCAGCGCCCGGGAGCGCAACCAGCGTGTCCCTGCTCCCATCCCTCGGCTGCCGCGGAATTCAGGCTTCCCGGGCTGGGGGACACGGCTGTGACACCTCCCCTGCCTCCCCGGGCTCTGCTGCCACGTCCATGGCCAGGATGAGGAGTAGGTGCAGCTCATCTCAGACGAAGCCGCGGTCGCCCCTGCAGTCCCTCGCTGTTGTCCCCCCTCCCGGTGCCTGTCTGCACCTCCTGGCCAGGGTGCTGCACCCTGGAGTGGGGCACCGTCCCCCCCACACCCGTGTGCTCCTGCCCAGGACCTCAGGCCAGCGTCCATAGGGACATTGCAGCCCAGCCTGCTCCGTGCTGTCACCGCCACGGGCGGGACACGGGGATGAGGAGGAGTGATGTCACTGGACTGGGACTGTGGTGATGCCACTGGTGCGGATCTGTGGTCCCTGAGCCCAGCGAGGTCCCTGAGCCCCAGCAGCCTGAGCCCCCCTGTGCTGAGGCTCTCCCTGCCTGTGGCACCGAGGAGGACAAGGCAGGTGAAATGTCCTTTTGCAATGCTGGCAGCCCAGCCGGCACCCTGTTTTTGTTTAGGATGATCCCTGCCTCTCCCAGCCCTCCCGGGTGGGGATTTCAGCGGCAGTGACGCACGAACCTCCCAGGACTCGAGGGACTGGATGCTTGAGCCTGGAGCTCCAGGGCCATCTCAGCATCCCATCCCCTTTCTGCGCCTCCACCCATGGACTTGAGAAGCTGAAAAAAACTGAAAGAAAGTTCAGCAGATAACAGGAGTCAAACCTTCGGCGACTCCAAAAGGGCTGCAGGAGCCAGTGCGAGCTTGGCTAAAGCTGGCAGCATGAGCTCAGGTGGATAGAGGCTGGTACCCAAAACACGTGGGAGATGAGCAGTTCAGACAGCACTGGAGTCAGTTTTGCTCCTTCCTTTGATATCTCTAAAAGCTGCATCTCCAACGTGCTTTGAGTCACCTCGGTGGTGCTGACCTCTGCCCAGAGGAGCCACCCCTGAAACGGCCTCTGGGCCTTAGGGCTCCTTCCACCTGCTCTGCTGACAAACGTCACTGAGGGATCTCCCTGGCAGGGGTTTCACCGGTGAGACACAGCTCTCTGCCTGGAGAGCTCCTGGCTTGGGAAATCCTCAGTGTATCAGACCTGCTGTGAAGGACAACAGTGCCCGGTGTGAACTCTTTGGGGCAATTCAGGGCAGCTCATGTCAGGACAATTCCTTGGGCGTCTTCTGCTCGCTGTATCACAGGGCTGCTCTACAGCCACCTGCAGTGATATCTCCTTTCCTACTCACCGCCTACCCCCTCCTCTTTCTCCCTCTCTCCAAGATGGATATCACCTGGTGAAAGGGCCACTCCTCCGGATGGAGGTTGCAACTCTCACTTTGGTTGTGAAAGCACAGCCCTTGAGCATCCAAGAGTTTCTTTCAGGGACTTACCAAGACCTGAAACCTCCCCGGATTGCAGGATGCCCGGGCTCAGCACAGGCTGCCCTCTATTGCCTCCAAGCCCAGGAGAGACGGATCTGCCTCCGCACACCTCCTGCCTACAACCCAAAGCAGAGTGCCCAGAAAGGTGGGAGCTGGTGGGAAGAGCAATGAAGGAAAACCAGGTAACAACCCAGCAGATGTGAAGCACAGGTCAGGAGCTGACCATGCTCATCTGCCCACGTGTCTGTTTTCTCACATTTTCCCTGAGTGACTTCAGCTGCACTCACAGCTTTGACCTTCAGACACTCTCCTCTTCCTCTAGCAATGCTCTGCCCTGCAGCACCTTTGAGGTCCTTGCACAAAGAGCAGAAACTCAGCAATGCAGCCCACTGGAGATCTCCACACCCTGTGGGTGCAAAGGTCACCTCTGGGTGCAGTGCTAGGGATAGCCACCTCTCCAAGGGCATTTTCAGAGAGCAGCTGGCTGGGCTGTTTCCCTTCCCCTCCATGCCAAGAGCTTTCCTCACCGATCTCCTGATCACCAGTCCCTGGGAAGCATAGAGGGGCACATTGCTGCTCCTGCTCTGCCGTGATGGCCCCGTGTCTGTCCTTGGGTACCAGCAAAGCCCCAGCAGCAGAGAGATGCCGGCTGTGCCAGCCTGGTCCTTCCAGGCACCAAAGGCTCTCGGTGCCCACAACAGCCCTGAGTGGCCACAGCACCAGGGCAGCCCTGCCTGCCAGGGCTGGGAGCTGGGCTGTGATGCTCCCACATGGAAATGCAGCCTGGGCATCCTCCCCCCAGCCTGGCTGCACAGCCAGCAGCAGGGGTTTCACGGCCCTCTGAGCTCAGTGATGTGCTGCCAGTGGGATCCTGGCACCAGGGGCCGTTTGGTTCACAAAGAGGGAAGGGCTCTGTTTATTGAATCATTAACATCACTTCCCTCACTGCCAGCCAGGTACTCTGAGAGGTCTCTTAGGCAAGTGCTGACCTAGCCCAACCCTGCTAAGCTGGTAAGATGACATGGATCCCATGCCAGCCTGGTACTGCGTTCCCACTGCTTTCTCTGCTCCCGCTTTGCTATTAGTCATCCGTTTCTGGAAGGTTTCTCATGCATAATAAAGTGTTTCAACACTTGCATAAGCCAATTCTTCTCATCAGGAGTGACCTGCTGCATTTCCCAACACTTTCCCTAGGCAGTCCTTCCGACTGCCATGAAATATGGAGTTAAAACATGAAGTTTTCTATCCCCCTCGAGGCAAAAGGTGTGGGAAATCGAACAGATAAGAATGCCTTTAATTAGTATCATTTGCATAAGCTCTGGGAAAGGCTCACCTGACAGCTACAAGGGCCCTGCTTGTCTGGGAGCATCAGCCACGGCTGAAACGGGCAGATTAGCGGAGCTCCCCTGACTGGGGAGACAGTGGGAGTCAGGGTGACAGAGCTCCCTGGGTACCCTAGCTCCTGCTGGCTCCTCCTTGGGGCACCCCAGCCCCCACCACCTCCTTGTCAGTGCACCCCAGCTGCTGCTGGCTCCCTTTTACGTCACCCCAGCTCCCACTGGCTTCTCGTCAGGGCACCCTCTTCTCTGTTTTCACCTCCCAGTTTGCAGCAGCTCTGAGCAAAGATGTGACTGGTGGGCTGGGCTGAAGGGCAGGGGTGGGAAGAGAGGAGAGGAAGCCCAGGCACATCCCTGGAGGAGGCGTGGGGGCTGTGGGAGCGGGCTTGCGTGCAGCAGGGATGGCAGCAGCCGTGTCATCTCCGCTCTCCTCTCCCCCGCTGCCCTCGCGCTCCCCCGAGCAGACGCTGCCGTTCCCAACCACAAACCCCATCCCGTCACTGCCGGGGTAGCCCGCGACAGCGAAAGCCCTTTTCAGCACCTCGAGGCCTCTGCAGTGATGAGAATCTCACCCAACACTACACCTAAACCCACATGCAAAGCTGAATTTCCCAGAGGAAAAAAAATTATGCTCAACCCGCCTCCCACCGCACACATCCCCCCTCGGGTCCCTCCAGCTGCCTCTCAGCCACCTCACTTGTTCATCTTCCCTCCCAGCTGGGCTGAGCGCCCCAAAAAGCTGAAGCTGCCACAGCACCCTTGACCCAACCTTCACCGCAGCCGCCAGCCGTGTTTATACAGCACCCAGCACACGGGTGCTGCTCCGGGACAGGCTCACAGCAAGTTTAATAACAAAGCAAGCCAGTAATAACTGCCTCCCAACGAGGTTACGCAGCACCCCTGAAGACTTGGCTTTGGGGTGAGCTCCGTGCCAGGAGCTGCCGGGGCCGGGTGTGAGCTGTCCCTTCCCACCCTCCCGAGTGCGGGGCCTCTGCTCCTCCAGCCCCACACCAGCACCTTCCTGCCCTGTAAATGCGCTGTAAATCCAACCTTGGGGTGAGGCTGAGCCCCTCCCGGGGGTGCAAACCTGTGCCCTGCACCTCCAGGACACCCACCTCCTGCTCCAGCCTGCTCCAGAGCCGGTACCACAGCAGGAGAAGGGTTAATTCCCCCAGCTCCCTGCAGTGCAGCTCATTGCTGCTCCTCTTTATCAAGCTACTGAGTTTTATCCAGCTGGAGGTGAGAGCTCAGCTCTTGGTCAGAGGATGCCAGAGGCTGATGAACCTCAGGGCTGGAAAAAAACCCCAAGTCAAGCTCTGGAATCGCCCAGCACTGGAAACACAGCGAGGGCCCACATCCTGCCAGCTCGTATTCCAAAGGCTTTCATCCCAAAACTAAAATGCAGGTGGAAATCTGGCTACCGAGCAGCCCCAGACCTTCAGGAGCATCGTGTTTTGGCACTAGAAATGGAAAAGGTCATGGAGATACATTTTCTACCCTTGAGAGTCAGAGCCCTGGAAGCTGCAAAGGGATGAAGCTTTTCACTCTCTCTCGGATCCCCGTGCTCAGGCCACTGACAGTCAGGCACCGGCGCTGCTCCTCCTGCCCCAGGGCTGTGCTGTGAGCTGGGCTCCTGCCCCAGGGACGCCCAGAGCAGCACACGGAGCCTCTTCCCTGCTGCACCTTGCCCTGGTCACGCAGCCACGCTGGGGGCTCTGTCCTCTGCTCCCGGGGCTGGACAAGCTTTAGGAAATCATCTCTATTGTGCATTAAGCAACAGCCACCCTTATTCCTGCTCCTTCTGGCTTTCCCTGGCAGCTGTCCTCCCTCTGGTTGAGGTCCTGGGACCAGCTGGGCAATGTATGTCAGGGGCTTGTCCCCCTGCCCTGTGCTGGGCCCTCGGAGCTGCGCCTGGCTGCCCTCAGCTCTCTGCTTTTCCCCAGAGCAGTTTTCAGCCCTGTACAAGTGGCCAGGGCCACCCTGGGCCAGGTGGCTGCCCGGCTCTGCTCCTCCATGGCCATCTGGTCCCCGAGCATCCCGCTGCCCTCTCCTCTGCCTTCCCTGGGGAGGCCTGGGGCTGCCCCGGGCTGGCTCCCCAGGCCAGCCCTGCCGCTGAGCGGGGTGAGGGTGTGCGGGCAGAGGCAGCACCGGGGAAGTTGGGCTCATGTTTCAGCTTCTATTTTTATCTGGGAACCCAAGTCTGCTATGCAGAGGCCCCCAGGGGACACACTGCCTTCCCCAGCTGGAGCCAGATACCATTGGAGCACTACCTGCCCTTCCCTGTCCCTCTGCCAGACCTCCGGGTACAGGACAGCATCACCCGAGGCACTGGGACATCCTGCCTGGCTCCTGGCAGGAGGGAAGGAGCCGGGGAGCAGCTCTGCAGGCCAGGTCCCCTCGCCTCCAGCCGCGCTGAGGCCAGGAACACCTCACCACAGGTGACCCTTGGAGCTGCAGAGCAGCCCTGTCACACTCTCACCAGGCCCCCACCCGGCTCAGCAGCCAAGTGCTGGGGTCCCTTCTCAAGCTGGACTTCAGTTCTGCGCCAGGGGAGTGGGATGCTCAGGGCCTGGGGTCACACCTGCAGCCCCCAGCCCCCCAGGTGCTCTGCAGGAGCCCGCGCTGAGGCTGTGGGGCTGCACCAGCCCCATCACTTTTCATTTGTTAAAGCAAATAAACCTGATTTAGCAGCCAGAGCTGCAGGAAAAGGGAAACCTGAGCCAGCCCAGCCCGAGCAGCTCGTGTGTAGCTGCAGGTTGGCCAGGGCAGAGGCTGCAGAGCTGGCTCCCGGCGTGGGAACACGGTTTGGAGCCCAGCCCCTGGTCCTGGGCAGTGACAGCGAGCAAGGGGCACAGCGGGGAGGAGCTGAGCCCCCCATCCCGGAGGGCAGCGCCTGCTGCTTTAACTGGGGGGCAGAGTAGGAGCTGCGGCAGAAAACGGGAATATATAAAAAAAAAAAAAAAANTAAAAAAAAAAAAAAAAAAAAAAAAGAGAGGGAGAAGGAAAAAAAAAAAAGCGTGAGAAAGGAAATCTGAGAGAGGCCTGGAGCAATCTACCCAATCCAGCGGAAACAATGGCCCAGGAAGAAAAACCAGTTCCTACACACAAGGTAGAATAGGCTGGGAACGCTGGAGGAGGGGCGGGAGGCTCCCGGCACAGACAAGCCGGGCATTATGCGGCCGCGCTGCCCGGGGCACGGTGCCCCTTCCCGGCGTGGGGACCCCCAGTCCTGCCGGGCCGGGCCGGGCCGGGCTGGGCTGGGCCGGGCTGGGCTGGGCTGGCACCCACCCCCAGGGATGGACAGCCGGGAACAGCAGCTCGGGCTGGTGCGGCTCAGCGCCCAAACTGGGCTCAGCTCCCCGGTTTGACTCAGCTGGGCTCAGCATCCAGGCTGGGATCAACCACTGGTTCGAGATTAGACCTGAAAATGGGATTAGAACCGTTTTGCCCGGGATTAACCCACATTTTGAGATTAGCCCCCAGGCTGGGCTCACTTCCAGGCAGGGTTTACTCCAGGATGGGCTCATCTCCAAACTAAACTCATCCCTGGGATGGGCTGATCCTCAAACTGAGCTCAGCCTCAGGATGTGATGACCCTCAGGCTGAGCTCACCCCAGACAGGGCTCATCCCCAGGCTGAGCTCATCCCCAGATAGGGCTCAGCCCCAGGCTGAGCTCACCCCAAAGGGCTGCAGAATGCACCTTCAAAGGTCATCATCTAGTCCAGTCCCCCTGCCATGGGCAGGGACACCTTCAGCCGTCCCAGCAGTGGGATGGTCCCTGCTGCAGTTCATCCCTGTCGCTGTGCCTGGAGGAGGAGCAGGATGTCCCCACAGCGGCTCCGTGGCATCACCTGCCAGTGCCTGAGCAAAGGTGTCACACTAGCCCCCGCCACACTGCCGGCACGGCCAGAGCAGGAGGGGAAAGGATCCCGCAGGGAGCAACTCTAACACCCAGGAGCACATTCCCGATTCGTGCTGCCAGCATCCTGCCCCCTAGACACCCCCTCCTGGGGTGGGACTCATGCTGGTCACCTCTGGGGTGAAAGCTGGCTGGGTGTCCTGTAGGACATGCCATGAGTGAAGGTCCGTGGGCCACGTGCTGCCCAAAATTTACTGAGAAACCTTTGGTAGGGCAAGGGTGGGCAAAGCAGGGGTTTTGGCGAGGACCAGGCTGGTGCCAGGCACCTTTGGAAGGCAATGGCTCAATGTGCCCTGAGGGTGCAGCTCTTCCCACAGTGAGCAGAGCACGACACTGCGCAGCTGGGCTCAGGCAGCAGAGGGGCTCCCAGCACAGAGGGGCTCACGGGGACCACCACCTCCTTCGAGATCAACCATCTGTATCTCATCCTGAGGGAAAACACCAGCTCTTCACACACAACTCCTCTAAAAGGCTCCCCAAAGCAGTCTCAGAGAGAAGCCACACTGGCTGCTAGCTGGGACTGGTGGGAGGAAAACCCTGGGGGCAGGGGAAGAGCTGCTGCTGCCAGAGCAAGGACAAACCCCAGGAAAGCTCGGGCACTTATTGCCCATGTTCCCAGCCTGACACCTCCCAGATGTGTTAACGTGACCTCAGCGTGTTGGTGACACGTGGGGTCACCGTGGTGTGATGGGGGCCCGACCCCTCCACAGCTTCTCACCACAGCAGGGGAGGGATCTACAGCACCACAGGCTTGTGTCACACACAGAAAAGGTAAAAAGGGGCAATCATGTACAAATGTGGCATTTTTTTAGGCTCTTGCTGGGCCCAGGGGAGTTGCTGTCTATTGTTTCAGTGGCCAAATGGAGGAGGCAAAGCTGGGGCAGACGACAGGAGTGACCTGACCCTGCCACACCTGGGTTTGCCCTGTCCCTGATGGACGGGACGTGGGCAGCTGAGTGGTGGCAGAGCTGTGATTTCACCCCGCAGAAAAAAATACCTGCGAGTGGAAAACGCTGATGGGCAATTTGTGGGGGTGAAGTTGGGGAAGAAAGGTCTATGCTTCATTCCTCACATTCCTCCCCAGCTTCCTCGGGATGGCAGCTGTGCTCCCCGGGGCCGTCCCAGGGCCCAGGGGGTGATGGGGAGGGCTGAGGATCCTGTCCTGCCACCTTGCTGCCTCCACCAGCCGGGCAGGGCTGAGCCTCTTCCCCTCCTTTCCCACTGTGGGGGCGGAGGAATGGGACTGAGGTCTGAATCCTGCTGGGGTCTGTGAAATGAAATCCGTGATCAGTGTGGGCAGCACCTTCAGGAACACCTGGGTGAGGGACCCTCAAGGCACCGCTGTGTCCCCAGGTCCCACCCTGCTGAACCCCGGCGTCCTGCCACGGGCGGGGCCAGCACATCGCCTGCTGCGGCCACACCGGAGCAGAAACCTCCCAACATCCACGCACAGAGAGATGTCCTCTCCTGCGGGCACCGCCCGGTGTCCCCTCTCCTGCGGGCACCTCCCGGTGTCCCCTCTCCCGCAGCACCTCCCGGTGTCCCCTCTCCCGCGGGCACCTCCCGGTGTCCCCTCTCCCGCGGGCACCGCCCGGTGTCCCCTCTCCCGCGGGCCCCTCCCGGTGTCCCCTCTCCTTCAGGCACCGCCCGGTGTCCCCTCTCCCGCAGCACCTCCCGGTGTCCCCTCTCCCGCGGGCACCTCCCGGTGTCCCCTCTCCTTCAGGCACCTCCCGGTGTCCCCTCTCCCGCAGCACCGCCGAGGAAGCGCCGCGCTCCCGTCCCCGGCTCCCTCCCGGGCACGGCGAGGGCACCGCGCCAGCAGCTGATGGGAAAGTTCAGGGTCGGGGCGAGGCGGGAGAGGCTCATAAAGGGCCCTTTGTGCCGCAGGTCTCCCCCGGCTCCGCGCACGGAGCCCGCGGCCCCACAACAAAATGCAGCCCAGGAATATGACAAGACATCTTTTTCCCAGGCTGCTGCTAAACTCTAATTAAACATTTCAGCACACTCGAGCGAGGGAATGTCTGCTGCTCAGGCCCGGGCCATCTCAGCTGGAAACCATCCCCTCCGGTGTGAGCGGGCTGGCGCAGGTTGACCCAGAAAGATGCTCCTTGGGTGTAGGAACGGTGTGAACCCACACACCGAGTGGACAACCCGCTCCTCTCCAAGCCCTCCACGCCAGCACGGGCCCCCTGCTGCCTCCCACTCTGGAGGAGGCATCCAGGCTGCAGCAGCTGGGAAGGGGACATGCAGACAGGTCCCTCCCAGGCAGTGCCACCCCTGGCACTTGTGCACTCCCCACCGTGGGAGCTGGGTCCCTGTTCCTGCCAGGGCAGCAGCACAGGGTGCACAGCCTGCAGGGGCAGGAGACAGCGTCTCCTTTGAGCCATGCTGTCAGAAAACCTAGGGAGGCTAGAATTGTCATCCTGCTGTTTTAAAGAATGAAAGAGAAAGAAAACAGCAGAAAAGAGCTGAGCAGTGAAGCCAGGCAGTCCCAGGAGCGAGGAGCCCCGTAAGGAACAGTCTAGGGCACAGCGGCTTGGAGACCCCCCCAGATCCCCTGGATGCCCAGGATGGGTCTGATGACAGCGAGCAGGCACAGCTATCCACATTATTAAACACTGACTTTGGCCATTAATTGCAGCAATTCCTCAGCACCTCGTTTCTAGCAGACACAGACCAGATGCCAAAATATCCCACCCTGATGCTCTGGTGTCTGACCCAGCCTCGTGGAAGGGACACGGTGGCACTGAACTACTGCAGCATCCCTTGTCCCACCTGAGCACAGCCCAGCGGGAGCAGCACACCAAGGACAGGCAGGGCTGGGGACCAGGGAGCTGCTGGTTTCCCATGGGCAACCTCAGCATCAGAACCAGGTCACCCAGGAGAGGATTTCTCCAGAAATGTGCCATTTCTGGGATCAGTGAGCAGTGGGAAGGTGTCTGCCCTGAAAGACTCGGAGCGGAGTGACAGCCCAAGCAATGACACTTGTAATTCGGCATCCCATGGGGTGGAATTTGGCAGAACTGGTCTCTCCTGCTCTGAGGACATTCCAGCTCCTGCATGGGCAGTCTGAATTGAACTCCCTCAATACCTACAGCAACCATGGGTTTAATCCAGCTCTGCCCCCCCAGTCAGACAAGCAGCAGCAGCTCCTGGGGGAGCTTCATCCTGGCCCCTTGAGGCCCCAGGGCCGAGGTTCCTGTCACTGTGCTGGCCATCACCCCTGGGAACCCCCATCCTGGTGCTGTGCCTGCCCTCACTGGACACTCTCACCCCTAAAAAAATGGCAACACCGACCCATATCTGTGACTGTGGGTGGCTGACAGCCCTGGAGGGGGTCACAGACACATGCAGGGCTGTCCCCAGGTGCCACATGCTCACAGGGTTTGTCCTCCTCCTTCACTGCAGTGAGATGGGGTGGGAGGCTGGATTTAGGAAGAAATCTTGACTTTCCTAGGAAAAGCAAGGCAGGCAGCAGGGTGTTTACATCGTCCCTGTGCAGCACCCGGGCTGTGCTGCACTGTCCAGGCTTTGTGGGACATACCCGCCCCCGAATCCTGATCCACTGAGGGTGCCCCAGGCGGCACTGAGAGCCCCAGTCCCAGCACAGCCACGGCTGCCAGGCGGCAAGGGAGGTGACAGCCCTGGGGACACGGACTGAGGGCACCCACCCCCTGTGGCCCCCCAGAGACCCCATCCCCACAGGGAATCACGGCCACAGCCTCCCCGTGTGCCCACAGCCGGGAACACTGGGACACCACGAGCCGCTGACAGGGAGCCACATCCTGAATCACTGTCCGACTGTCTCCCAGCTCTTCCGCCGGCTGTGAGGATGCGAGTGCCAGCGGGACGGGATCGGGGTGCGAGGAAGCGGGGACAAAGGCGGTGCACCGCCCTCCTCCTCCTCCCTGCTCTTGGCAAGGCGGGGGCTCCGTCTGGGAAGGGAAAAGGTTCCCAAGGCGAAGGTGTGAAGTTCCCTTCTCCCGTGCTGCTGTCACCTCGCAGTGCCGGGGTGTGAGAATCAGACTCCGTTATCCCCTCCCGAGGGGCTCGCGTCCTGCACCAACCTTTTCACATGAAAGCCACGCTCTGTTTGCCAACAAAAGCTAGCGATTCGTTCCCAGGAGTGGGGAAAACCCAGCCCCAGGGCGCTGAGCGGGGGCTCCGGGGCCAGCCCACCCCGCCGGCCCCAAACCCCAGCCCGGCAGGTGCAAGGGGGTGCAAGGGGCTCTGGGGGTGGGGGTCAGCCGGGCGCTGGCCGCTGGAGCAGGAGAACCCTCCCCAGGCTGAGGGATCCTTCTTCCAGGCCCTGGGCTGCCTGGGGTCCCCGGGGCCTGTCCCCCCTTGCAGAGGGGTGGGTGGGGGTGCAAGGGGACTCCCTGCTGCAGGGAGCCCCTCCCCACCAGGGCACACTGCCCCAGCTGTCCCTTGGACAGGGGTCCCCAGGCTGGCAGAGCCTCCTCAGCTCCCCCTGAACAGTTTGCAGGGCTCAGGCTGGTTCTTCTCCCACCAGTGAGCAAAGCAGGTCAGGCTTTGCAACGTCTGAAACTCCCACTCCCTTTCAGGCTACCCCGAGAGGTGGGAAGCGAGACCGGGAAGCATCCCCAGGCCATGGAAAAACCCACCTGCACAACAGCTGAGCCCCAGCTCAGCACCCAGAGCGGCCAGATGAGCACTGAGCACTGAGCTCTGGCCTCCCTGGGAACGTGGCAGCAGCAGGGATGGGACAGGCATCACCAGGGACCGGGACTCCCTGCCCCAGACGTTGGCAGATGTCTCCTGAGCAGACGAACAGTTGGGGTAGCAGCCTCCTCACTCAAGTTTTTAATTAAATGAGACCTGTCTAGCTGCTCAATGATGAGATAAAGAAAGGGCCAGAAGAGAGGTCGTGAAGTGAAAAGGGTTTTTCTGTTTTTTTCACATTAACAATACCTGCTCTGCCCCATTTTTGGCTGGATACTCTTGACAACTTGGGGCAGTGCGCTTGAGAGGTGCCCAAGGCCACAACAGATGCTGAATGCCTGAGGAGGCCCACACCTGGGGACACATCCCTGCAAGACCCCACAAATTCCAGATTCACATGTTGCCTTGGAACCTCAGCTAGGTCCATGCTTCTAACGGGGGAAGCAGGAGGAAGGAGGGATGAGTCCTTTTCCCTCCTCTCTATTGTTTCCTCCCATGTCTACCCCCACCTGCAGTCAGCTCTGGAGGCAGCTTCCTCCCTGACCCCACAACCTTCCTGCCCCAAAGGGCTGGGAGGCTTTTCCAGCTCCCCCAGCCGGCTGCTGGCCCACTCCCAGCACTGGGGTGACCCCGTGCCCCCCCAGCTCCATCGGCGGCTCCCGGTGCAGTCGGGCAGGTGGGTTTGCACGGCTCACAGGTTTATTGGCCCCAGTGCTTCCCACGGGCTGGCAGTGACAGCTCCCCGCGCCTGCGGAGCCGTCCCGCTGCTGCGGGTCCTCGGAGGTGCCACTGGCCTCACGCTGCTTTGCAGAGTAATTGAATTAAAGCCGGTGAATCACTTTGGTGCTGCCTGGCTGCTCCTCTGTGCACGGGGGCAGCGGCCCGGGGTGGCCCGGAGCGCACGCGGGGGCTCTTTGGGCTGCTCTTTTTGGAGGGTCATTTCTCCTCTCAGTTGCTGCAGTCAGATTTGGGTCATCAGGTTTGATCCAAACATGTCAGAGGACTGGAATTCACGGGGAAGCAAAGGCACAATAATGCAGGCTCTGTCCCAGCGTGATTCTGGGCTGGTTTCAAAAGCTCTTGGTTCACTCTCAGTGTCCTGGGGAGCCCGGGGCGGGTTTAGTTCCTCACCTGACACAGGTGCCTTGGTGCTTGAGACGTGAGGGCAAAGCCTGCCCAACCCTGACAGGTGTCCATGTGATGGAGACAAACACGTGGGTGAGCTGCTGCCACCTGTCCCTGGCTCAGAAACACCTTTGGGCCAGGAACTGAGCCAGGAACCGAGCCAGGAACCGAGCCAGGGCCACGGCTGTGCAGCTCAGGGCAGGGTGAGAGGAGATCCGTGCCCAGCGCCCGGGGCGCACGAGGCAAGAGGAGGGAGAGGTGGTGCAGAGGGGAGGCGCAGAGCGGAGTTGGGACCCTTGTCCCTCAGGCCACTGTCCCCAGGCTTCCCAGTGCCAGCTGAAGCCCACGGGTCCTGAGAGGGCTGGTGTTTTCCAGGGAGGAGCAGGCAGGGCACTGTCAGACTTGCTGCAGCTGTGAGAGAGGAGCTGGCAGAGTTTGTCTGGCGTCTTCATCCCAGCCCATCCCATCCCAGCTGCTCCCCAGCTCCAGGCGTCCGGCGTGTCCAGCGTGGGCCGTGCACAGAGCGCTCCCCAGGGCAGGGGACAGCCCTGGACCTGCCGGGAGAGCAGCAATGAACAGGAGAGGAGACACAAACAGAGCGCTGCTTTAGAGGGCGGCTCCCGATTTTCTGCTTCCCCACCTGAGGTCTGCCTGAACCCAACCAAGGAGGTCCAGGACCGGCCACACCACCCTGAGACAATGAAATTGCAAACACAACAGTTCAAGCCGCAGCACGAGATTCCCTCAGTTTCTCAAGCCAGTCCATGCAGGGATGAGCACGCAGCAGTCCGGGTCATGCAGAAGCCAAGCTGGGGACCTGTCTGGCTCCATCAGCATCCTCGCCCCACTCTCTGTGGGTCCCCAAAGCCTGGTCCCTACCTGCCATGCCAGGGATCAGTCCCTGTTCCTCACTGCCCTTTGCTTGTGGCCACAGCCAGTCAGGGCCCGTGCCCACCACGAGTCCTGCAGCCTGGCAGAACTCTGGGACACACAGGGCCAGGGTTGGAGGATAAACCCCTCTGAGCTCTGCCTGAGCTGCTGGGGTGAGCAGACTTGGGGTTTGCCCTGGAGGCAGCAGCTGGGTGGGAACTGCTCCTGCTCAGCCCCATTTCATGGGTACCTGCACAGCTGAGGTACCTCAAAGCAAGAGCCCAGGCCCTTGCACAAGCTCCTGCATCCAAAAGTGAATCAAAGAAATGAAAAACGGACCTTCACCAGGTCCCTGGGGAGAATATTTTGGGAGCAGCAACTCGCCATTTGGTCTTGGAGACTCCGCTTCAAAGCCCAAGGCACATCAAAGTCCAAAGCTCCAGGTCCGAGGCTTCCTGGGGAAGGTGAGGGTGCCCGTCTGTCAGTGCCACCTCTGCTCCCACTGCCCTGCGGGGGCCTCTGGGGATACACGGCTCCAGCGCAGGAAGTTAAAGGGGCCTCTGGAGCCGAGCATCCTCAGCAGCCCAGGGGACACCTGCGGGACACCTGCCCGGCTCATGGTGACTCCGACTGTCCCTGGGACTCCTGCAGCTTCTGTCCCAGGCAAAGAAGACACTATTTATTATCCCCCCATGATAGAAATTATTAAAGCAGAGATTATTATACCCCTGCAGCCCTTCTCCTCCAGCAAACATCCCGGAGCCTCCCTTCCTCCACGAACACCCTGACGGATGCTGAGCCCGGGGCCGGGACCCTGGGAACGCCTGGCGCTGGCTGCCGTGTCCTGCTGCGCGGCAGAGATGAGAGGGAAAACAGCTCCCGGGGCTTCCCCGCACCTCCGTGCTCGCCCGCCGCGGCCCCGCCGGCTCTTTCATCTCCCGGCCCGCGGCTCTTTCATCTCGGGCCGAGGTGCGAGCGGGCCCCTCCGGCCGCCCCCGCCCCCGGCGCTGCCGCGGCCAAATGGCCACTGGCCCGTCCTGCCCGGGCGGGGGTGGCGCTGGGCACTGGGCACCTCTGCAGTCACTGCCCGAGTGCTCAGCACCCCCAAATTTGGCTGCTCTCAGATGCCTGGAGAGAAACGGAAGCACCTGAGCACAGATTTCTCCTGGCTCTCCCTGCAAAGCCGATGATGCCAGGCTCTCATCGCTCGTGTGGGCTCAAACTCAGCTCATCTCTGTGAATTCGTGCCCACACAGAACCAGCCCGCCGGGCCGGGGTCACGGGGGGGCCATGAGGGAGGTGTCCCTGAGCCTCGGTGCTCCTGACTGCGGCTGGCAAAGCGGTTCCCACAACATCTAATCGAAATCTCTCCTCCGTCGGTTGCAAACCATCACCCTTTGTGCTGTTGCAACAGGCCCTGCCAAAAAGACTCATCCTTGTCCCCATTCCCGTTCCAATTCACATCCTCACCCTCATCCCTGTCCTCATTTCTGTCCTCATCCTTGTCCCCATCCGTGCACTCTCCCGGGATCACCAGGGACATCCTGGCTTGCCATGAGCTGGCTCAGCAGCATGGTGAGACCCTGCACGCAGACATGTCCAGGGACAAGGACCCAAAAATGCAGCCAGGTGGTGACTCGCTTCTTCCACCCACCAGGAAGGACCCAGACCAGCTGAAAATCCAGCTTCTTGGAAGCCATTCCCACTTTTTTCACAGGTCTTTCAGAACAACCCTGGCTGCAGCCCAGCCCTAGCAGAGCCACGCTGCCCCTGCAGCTCCTGGGCTCCCAGGTGACCTCCATGGGCATCTCCACAGCTGCCCACACGGATTCCCCAGGAAGGGCAGTGTGCATCCTCAGCAGTGAAGCAGCCACGGTCCCACTGTGCCCTGAGCTGCCCCATTTCTGCGGGGCAATCACAGCTCATAGGGGAGGCTCCTGTTTTCCCCTCTGATGTGGTGGAACGCAGACACAGGACCTGCCAGCAGCAAATATTTGTCACTCTGCCCCTTTGCCTCCCTGCTGGACACAAAGCCTGTTGGTCCACATCCATACACACGTGGATACGGCTCTTCAGACCATTTGGTTCAGCTCCTTTGAGCTTTTTTAACCCTGTGAGGATCCTGGAGCCCTGCTGGAGCCTTTGACAGCAAAATGGGGCTTCAGAGGAGGAGCGAGGGCTGGGAGTGAGTCCCAGCCTTGGTGCCCAGCTCCTTTTTTGAGCCCAGGCTGGTGGATGAACCACGCAGAGCCCAGCCAGGACCACTGGCAGGGTTCAAGGTCACCTTCAGCTCCTGCTGCCAGGTCACAGGGGGAAAAGGAGGGATTTTCCCAGCAGGCTCCCTCACTGGCACGCTGCCTGTCCCCAGATGCTCCGCGTTGCTGCTCCAGTTCAGCACCAGATGCAAAGCAGCTGATCCTCGTTTGGCTGCTCCAGGCAGCTTCACTGCACCAGCCCACAGTGCTCATGGGGAAATTCCCTGCCTGGCCTCTTCCTGAAAAGAGGCCAGAGCAGGAGCTGGACCAAGGGTCAGATCAGTCCCAGGCCCTTCTCCCACCTCTCTCGGGGTCTCCAAGTGGAGATTAAAAGCATCAGGATGAGGGATGCTCAACATCCCAGCAGGTGTGAGGTGGGGCAGGAGCAGACACCACAGACACCCCTGGGACTCGCAGGGCTGGGCGGTCACGCTCTCAATCCAGCAGACGTTTCCCAGCAGGAATTTTTTGGCAGGATCTCCCCTTTCCTCTGGGAAATTTCTCTGATAACCCTGGGGCTGAGATAAAGAGAAGCACCCTCCATGTTCCCACCCAGCTGTCTGCTGGAGGATCCATCCCAGCGGGCCGGGATGGTTTGCACAGGGCAAGCAGAGCTCAGTTCCCGGGGACCCCCTGAGCATCCCCGCTGGCCTGGGCACACCCTGGGCTGGGAGCACTCCGGGCTGGCCGCTCGGGTTCCCACGTCCCGCCTTGACGTCACCCCGAAAGCGCCGAGTGAAAGGGGGGCCCTCGGGCGCTGGACAATAGCCCTTTCCTTCCATCAATAGCGGCGAGAGCCACGCTGGGCTGACACGGAACTGTGCACAACAAAAGCCAGTGTCCGAACAAATCTTCTCAGGCGCTGGGTTCCCCCGGGTGACCCAGGGTTAGCCCGGACTTTTGCTCCCGCCCGGCCCTCCGGAGCAGGAATGTCCCTCCGTGCTGCGCCATGGCTGGTTCCCACGCTTCCAACCTGCTTTCCTATTTATCAGCAACCAGCCCCTAATCCCCTTTGTGAAGGCCTGATTCAAGCTCAGCACAATGTGGCGAAAGGGGAGGGGGTGGGTGGGAGACGAGGGAGGGGAAAACGGTCCCAGGGAATGAAAATCAAACCCTTTACCTTTTCCCCCAACCCTGATGAGGATTCCCTGGGGACTCTTTGGGCTGTCGCCTCCCTGGGCAGTGCCAGGCGAGGCGGGCGTGGGCCCAGCCCGATGGAAGGGACCCCGGTGGGATGTGCCGATGGTTAAGGAACAAGCAAACACACTGAAAAATCCACTTGTGTACCCTCACAGGTCGCTTTGGCTTTGCCGCCCACTGCTCTCACACGATCAGATATTAGGGAATTCTTTTTCCCAGAAAAAGGGGCCTGAAAGAGGCTGCCCAGAGCAGTGGTGGAGTCAGTGCCCCGGCATGTGGTTTAGTGGTGAACGTGGTGGTGATCATGGTTGGGCTCAATGATCTTAAAGGTCTTTTCCAACCTTAACAGTTCCATGATTCTGTGGTTCTATGTGATCCTCTCCTGCCATGGCTTCATCCATCAGGGATGTGCCTGCGCTCCCCACGTGCTCCCAGCAGGACGGAGCTGTGCGCTGGAACATCGCTGGAGGGTGTCTGGGGGGAACAGGGAACGCTCTGATTCACTCCTGTTCAGCCACCTCACTGCAGCCCCTCCCTGCCACCGCACCCTTTCTGCTCACCAACCTCCTCGGGGGGAATAACCCACTGGAATTTCCCCAGCTCTGGGTGTGATGCCCCACGCTGGGCTCCATCCTCCCCGGGGCCGAGCCCCTTGGCCAGCTCCTGTTTGCTTTGGGAGAGGATTCACAAGCCCTTCCCCAGATAACTTTGGAACAAAACAGTTTCCAAAGGCTGTGCTACTTACAAATGAGGGGTTTCGAGCTTTTGTCCCAAATCCAATGCTGTTTTCTTTGCAAACGGCGGGGGAAAAACGTAACAGCAGAAGAGCCGACCTCCAATGCTAATCTTGTTAGGTTAAACTGTTCGCTAAACAGATGGAGGTGCAAGGCAATGGGATTTTTGTCTTTCTGAGGAAGGGGTTAGGCTTGGAGGGCACAGAGGTCAGCCCAGGCAAACTGGCAGCTTTGCTCTTTGTGTCACAAGAGCAGGGGGAAAGTGAAGGGGCACAAATGCTCCCAGCTGAGCTGGACTGGTGGTCTCACAGGATGAAGCCCCCAAGCCTCACTCTTGGTTATTCAGGGCCAGCACAAGGCCGAGGCACCCCAAAAGGGACACACTCCATTGCTCCCCAGGGCCACAGCGTCTCAGCATTCCCATGGAAGATCCTCCCAAAGCCAGACAATGACCCAAAGTACTCCAAAAGGCTCCAGATTTTAGGCCTGGACCCCAGAGGACTCTCTGCACTGCTGCCAGGACACAGGATAACCATGTGCTGGACCTGCTAAGGCTGGCAGCCTTGTTTTAAAATAAAGGCTAAGGAGAGGGTGCTGGTGGGGTGTCCTGGTGGGTCCTTCAGCACCATCAGCCTGTCTGAGCATCACCCAGAGCCCGAACCTCACAAATCCTGTGGGAAGTCAGTCAGGACAGACGAATCCCTGCTCAAGGGGCCGCTTCCAGCATGGTCAGCAGTGCCCACAGCTGCCCCTGCCGGGCCCCTGTGCTGCCCATCCAGCCCAAAGCCATCCCGTGAGCTGAGGCTTGTTGGGGACAAGGGTCCGTCTGGCTGGGCCTGCTGGCCCTGAGCGGCGGGGACGGGGCACGGCCGGAGCCACCAGGAGGAAATTTCAAACAGAATCACAAGATTCTGTAAGAATCCTGCAGGAGCAGGACAGATCCCGCGGTCCTGCCCGGGGGGAGCTCCCCTGGCTGCTCCCCCTCTGCCCCCTGGCCGTGAGCCCGCAGCCTCCTCCCCCGGCCCACGCGGGCCCGTGTCCCTCCCGGGGCCGCAGCCACGCTGACCACACGAGCAGTGGGGTGGCTGCAGGCAGCTGCTTTCACTGACCACGCTCCCAGCAGGCGCCTTCACGCCCCGGCCCCGCGTCACTGGCGAGGTCCAGGCTGGGAACGCGCCCGCGCCATGTCCGACCCCCCCGGCACCAAAACAAACAGGAGATGTGAAAACACAATGTCTAGAAAAATGTGAGGAGATGAAAACAAAAAGGCGAAGCGGCTGCAGAGCTCAGAGGCTCGGCCGGGGCCCCACGAGGTTGTGGCAGTCAATAAATAACAGCCCTGGCGTCCGGGGAGTTGTCACCTCGCTGTGTCCCACTGCCCAGGCTCTGTGAGGGACACGGCGGCCACAGGAAGGAGGGGCAGCAAGCAGGGCAGGAGCCCAGACACCCAGAGGGGGGTGGCTCCATCAGACCGGGCCGAGGGCTGGCACCGGCACCAGCACTGGAGAGAGCCACAGCGCTGTCCATCCTGCTGGGGATGAGGCCATGGACCGTGTGTGGCACCGAAACCCTGCCACGAGCGAAAGGCAGAGGTGCAAGGTGCCCGCTTAATTTGAGCCGTGCTTTTCCAGCCAGAAGCACTCTGCAACCAGGCTGGAGCTAGGACGCTCGGTCAGACAGGGAAGGGGAAGTTCAGGCTCCAGGAGAGGCAGGGACAGCCCAGAGCTCCCTGCTGCCCAAAGGAAATGGCCCAGGACATTGTGCCCACCAGAGCCTGAGAGCCAGACCAGCACTCAGGGGCACTACAGGCTCAGGATTTGTGCTGAGCCCATTTCTGGGCCCTGTTTCCAGAGTTTCTCTCACTCTGTGCAAGTTGTCAGAGGCCTTGGAGATAGATGATGGAGTTGGGGCCACACCAGACATGGTTTCTTCCACACAGTGAATGTCTATTCCCCCACTATCTGTAACAAACAGAGAACCAGCTTCTCAACACTAGAAAAAGAGACTACTGTGTCTTTTAAAATTTATTATTTTTTGTTCTCTGAACATTTTCCCAGAGGAGAAATGAGAAATGAGGAACCTCCTGTGTCAGCACCATAAATGTCTCCTGCTACTCTACAAAGTCTGAAAGGAAAATGCCATCACTTGAGCCCCTGGGGACATCACGTGTACCCCAGCACAAAAAGCCAGGCCCCAGGCCAAACCTGCTGTCCTGGGAAGCTGTGACACCCAGCTCTGAAAGCCAGGCCTGGGGTCTCCTGAGGACATGAGTCATGGAAAGCTGTTGGAGGAGAATCCTGTGGCTTGGCGAGCTTCAATGCAACTCCTACCTGAGCACGCAAGTGCTGTGCAAGCACCACCCACAGCCTGCACCTCCCCTGCCTTGGAAGCCCTCACAGGGGTGGGCTGGGGTCGGAGCCCCGAAGCCTTTCCTTCCCCAGGGAAACGTACATGTGAGATGCCAAAAGATTTAGTGAAACATCAAGGCTGGAAGAAGCTTTTATTGGACTGAGATGGGGTGACCATCCCATTACAAACAGCCTGATGAAGAGAGGGATACCAGCCAAGCCTGAGCCAGAGGAGACTGCAAAACAAGGTGAGAAATTCTCACATGCCAGGAGGAACCGTCCTCATCTGTCACGTAAAGGGAAACATTGGGTGGCAATAACGTTTGTCAGTAAGGGAGAGAAAAAATTGGAAAGAATCTCCTGAAATTAGAAATCACATTGATGACAACCATAAGCATTCCAGTAGGGTCAGCAAACAAAACACCCAAGCTGGTGGCTCATTCTGCACAGCCCAAACTCCAAACTGCAGAATCTTCCTGAGCAGGAAGAAGATCTCTATTGCTGTGTTCCCCACAGTCCCATTATTAGTCTTGTCCGTGGAAAGCTAATGGAGATAAAAGGTCCTGGATGGCCAGCACAGTCCAGGGCAGCTTCTGCCCAGATGAATCAACCTGAACAGCTACTGCTATTGCCAAAGAAAGGGTTGTGCTCCACATTTTGTGACTTGCAGCAGCCCACAGCCTCATGGATAATGTTTCTTTCAGCTCATCATTTCCTCATTGACTTTTCCGCTTTGTCTCTGTGGGAACATCACCCAGACTTTTGTGCACCAGTGGCTGTGTGTGATGGTTTCGATGCTGGCAGTCTGAGGGAGCCTCCAGTGCTCAGGTAAGGCTGTCCTTTTCCCATTCAGGGCCAGATCTTCCTCACAGCAGCAGAAATTTTGGTAAACACAGACATCTCCCCCAACTCACTGTGAGAAGTGTTTCCCCAGGGTGGAGAACCCAACCCATCCCCACAAAGCCTACTGCAATTGGAGACCCTTGGATGGACACTTTAAACACTCATTTTTAATGGATTCCCTGGGCTGGCTGCCTGTGAAGATAATTTTAATCAGGCAAAGCTCTGCAAGGCAGCTGCAGAGGCGAGAGCTCACGGGTGCAATGCAGAAGTGGCTGAGACGGTGACTGCGTGGGAGTGACTTGCTCTGATTTCACCCAGCCTACGAAATATTCCCTTCTCCTTCACGACAGACACAACTTCTTATTTTTCATTGTGGAAAAGGCCATTTAAGGGACTTTCTGGCAGTGGCTGGGGAGTGACAAACAGGGGGTTTCACTGCCCTGCACGCTCCCTGGATTGTCTGCACCAGGTCTCGTGCTCTGTCCGGTGCTCAGTCCCACAGTCCTGCATTCTGCACCTCCCAAAGGGCTGGGAGGTGACTCCTCCTGGGGACAGCTGTGGGCACCGGTGGGGTGAGGGGTTTCAGCAGCACTCCTGGATGTCCCAAATCTGCCCTCAGTGTGATGCTGAGGACTTTGCTAGACCCCTCCCCACCACAGCAGTTACAGGAGATGGACACAGGGCACAACCTGCATTGTGCTCTTGAGTGCCAGCAAAGCCTGCTCCATAAACACAGCAGAGGGAGAAGAGGGGAAAAAACTGAAGGAGAAGCCAAATCTTACACAGTAAAAAAAATGAAGCAGAAAGGCATGGACTGATTTGAGAAAGAAGGGGCAGAGAAAAGTCACAGGGGACCTCACACTGATTGCGCCCATGGAGAAGGAGCCACAGAGCAGAATCTTGCAGGGGGAGGCAGAGACGCCCCTTCAATGTCCCCTCCCATGGGCTAAAGCCAGCACAACACAGCAGGCAGGGAAGGCAGGAAAGGCGAAGGGCTCCAGCCCTCCTTAGAATCATGGAATCAATCAGGGTGGAAAAGGCCACTAAGATCATCGAGCCCGGCTGTTCCCCCAGCACCGCCACAGCCACCGAGATCTTCCCGGAGCAGGGAGCGAGGGGGCTCAGCCCGGGCACGGCGGGGACCACCCGTGGTCACCCCACCGCCCTGCGTGCCCCCGGCAGGCGGGGTCCCTCCCGCGATGGGGGCAGAAAACAGCAGAAAACAAACAGTCGGAGTTAATGGGGCGGCAGTTATTTTTGGCCTGGAGGGAGTTCACACACTCTGTGTTGTTTTAGCAAATAGCTGTAAATGGAGCTGGCGGTGCGGGAGCGGGCTGGGAGCGGGATGGGAGCGGGATAGGAGCGGGATGGGAGCGGGCTGGGAGCGGGATGGGAGCGGGATGGGAGCGGGCTGGGAGCGGGATGGGAGCGGGCTGGGAGCGGGCTGGGAGCGGGATGGGAGCGGGATGGGAGCGGG
>VWZW01005953.1:195242-222521 GCA_013397115.1 Edolisoma coerulescens
TCCGGGCTGGGAGCGGGCTGGGAGCGGGCTGGCTCTGGGCGCCGGGAAGAGCCGGGCTTGTTGCCCCGGTGCTAACAGGAAACCGAGCGCTCAGCCCCCTTCGCACCTCGCCGGCATCACTTTTATTGGCACCGCATCCTTCGGAGGCCGCACCGGAGGGGAGCCGAGGGCCAGGGCGGGGCCCGTGGGAAGGCGGCCCCGCGTCTGTCCCGGCGGGAGGGGACAGCCCTGCAGCCGCACGGCCAGGAGGGGCTGGCCTGGAGTGGCCGCGGGGACACCGCGAGAGCCGCTCTGCCCTCGCTGCTGTCCCCCCGGGGCCGGGCCAGGGGACGCAGGGTGGGCTCTGGACCGGTCACCACCGCCCCAGTGCCCACCAAGGCTGCTCGCCCGCCCCCCCATCACCCCGGGCAGGCCCGGCTGGTCCCAGCGAGCCCAGAGCAGTGTCCGCATCACCCTGGCCAACGAGCCTCGGCAACAGGCAGCTTCCTATGGAGATGCATCCTGCAGGAGAGCCAGGGCTGTCTAATGTCCTGGCCGGGACACCGGGGCCTTTGCACGTGCTGAGATGCAAAATTAAACATTTTCTTCATAGTTTTTTTTTTTTTTTAAAGAGCGATTACACTGCCGGGTGTCTGGGATAAGAGGCCAGGTGGCTGCGGAGGGTGAGTGGCTGTGGCTGAACTGGCCTGACTCCATAAAGCAGATGCAAGGCTCTGCACGGGCAGAGAGCACAAGCCATCAGGAAAACACATAAAATCAAGCCACACATCATCTCAGTAAGAGAAGGACAGTTAGAAACACCCCCCCCGCACAGCCTGTAATCTCAGAGCAATAAAACTTGAAAATAAAAGCCAGATAGCAGCTGCTATCGGAGCGGGGGACGGGGGGACAGGGGCTGAGCGGTGGCATCAGGCTCATGACAATTTCTGCACCGACGTCAGTTTAAATCTGCTGGTGACATTTCCTTGGGGAACCATCCAGGGTGTGGGGAACCAGGGAAGAACAGCTCCAGTGAGGGAAGGGGCTGGAGCACAGGTGTGATGAGGAGCGGCTGAGGGAGCTGGGAAAGGGGCTCAGCCTGGAGAAAAGGGGGCTCAGGGGGAACTTCTGGCTCTGCACAACTCCCGGGGCAGCCGGGGGGGTCGGGCTCAGCAGATGAAGCCGAATGCTGGTGATCCAGGCTGGAAAACGGGCCCTGAACTCAGCACTGCAGGGCACAGCCAGGAAATGCTGGTGCCAGCATTGCCCTGCCAGCTCCTGCTCCCTGATGGAGGCAAGCAGTGCCAGGCTGGGCAGGGCTGAGTGTGGCTGCAGAAGAGAAGAAGGAGGCTGTGATGGTGGGTGCAGAAGGCAGCACCCGATCCCATGGCAGGGAGCAGCTTCAGAGCTGAAATATCTCTTCCATAATTTCAGGGTTTTAGTGGGGGTTTGCCTGTGGGGAAATGCCCGCAATGAGTGGCTGGGGGATGATTTTCCTCCAAGTTTTTAATTTGTACACACAGAACTGAAGGTCTTTGTGGAACAGCCCTTCCATCTGGGCTCCATCCAGTCCCCCCAGCACGGCCAAGGCGAGCCCCACTCCCTTTGTGTGCAAAACACAAAATCACAGAATCCCAGTCTGGTTTGGGTTGGAAAGGACCTTAAAGCCCATCTCGTTCCACCCCCTGCCTTGGGCAGGGACACCTTCCACCAGACCAGGTCGCTCCAAGCCCCACCCAGCCCGTCACACACCCACTGCAAGAGCCCAAGTGGCTGCAAGCAGGCTCATCGTGGGCTCAGAGGCTGCCAGAGCCCAGAAAAGGCATTTGTAGCAGCTGTGGCCAGGTCTCAGCACCCTGCAGTCCCCCAGAAAGCCTGACAGTGGCTCCTGGAGTCACAGGGCAAGAGCTGCCAGTCCTGCCAGTCCCAGGGTTTCATCTGCCTCCCTGGGGAGGACCTGCTGCTCCCTGCTGCCGTGGGCAACAGGGGTCACTTCTGTTGGATGATCTCATCAAACTCGGGTTGTATCTACAATACAGATCCTAAAACTGCTGTTTGTAGGCCCGTAAAAGGCTTCCCTGGGGGGAGATAAGAATTGAAGACAACTGGCCTTAATGGTGTTGGAGAGATTTATGGGATCACCTTAAAAGAATTTATTGGAGGGCTTTTTTAATGAGCAAATAATTAGTAGATTTATCTGCTTTTAGCTGCCTTGCTGTTTTATGGCCTTAGTGAAATTGCTTTCTAGGGTTTTTAATAAATCCTGATTCTGCCTCTCTTCCCAGGACCTGCTTTACACCCAATTCCAAGGAATGAGAGCTCCACACGAGGGAAAGGGGTGGGGAATTGGGGTCCCCGGGGCTGGCAGGGCCTGTGGCTGTTACACGGCGATGGAGAAGAAGGAGCAGGAATTGCCAAGGTCCCAGCTGAGCAGAGGCTGCGCGGGAGCTGCACATCTGCCCCTCCCAAGGGAAATGCCAACTGGGAACATCGCTGGGAAGGCCAGGGAGAGGGACCTGCTCTGCCCAGGAGCATCCCCAGGAAGAAGCAGTGGCACAAATCTATCAGCAGGGTCATTAATCACCCAGAAAGGGGCTGTGGGGGCTGTGACTGCTTGTGGGAAAAGCAAAATCCCAAGCAGTCGTGTCAGGAGCTGGGTCAGGCTGCTGCCCAGCCCCGGCCCCGAGCAGGGTGGTCACTCATGGACAGGGACCTTCAGGGGAGCTGACGGCATCAGCCCAGCCCTGAACAGAGCCATGGTGACACTCCCAGTGAGAATTCTGGTGTTTTCCTGAGGTTTGGGGCTCCCAGTGAGTCAGCAGTGGTGCCAGGGGCCCATTGCCAGTGAGGGGTGAGCAGCCAGGCGTGTGCAGCTCCAGGGGCTCTGCAAAAGCAGCCCCTCACTCCTCATCTCCCCGGCTGCTCAGTGAAGCAAAACCTCATTTCCAGGGCCAGGGTGTCCTTTGGTTTGTTTTACTTAAGCGTGAACACTACCAAAGTCCCCAGTAAAATTCTACAGCCTCAGCACATTACAGTGGGATCCAACATATATAAATATATACACACACACATTTATAGACAGTATATATATATGTGTGTGTATATATATATATCATGGGTTAATATCTATATCTATTAACAATTTGATACACTTTCATAAAATAGAGACAGTGCTTTAATGTTGAGGGAAGGGGGTTTTCAGAACAAGCCCCCCAGCACTCAAAAAGCACCACTTTTCCCTCAAAATGGTTCCGCTTCCAGCGGAGCTGATTTCTCCTGGGACAAACCATCCAGTTTGTGGATTTTGCTGGCAAAGGGTGGCTGAAAAGAAAACAGTCCCAGAGTTCACAAGGTCTGTGAGAAGAGTCGGAGGCCAGAGCTGCACATGCTGTGTCGTTAGTGGCTTTTGCTGCTAATTGGGCGCGGGCTGCCAAGCTGGACTTATTCCAGCGGAAAAAGGAATCTCTTCCCTGCTTTTTCCCTGGACAAGTCAAAGGTCAGACACCTTAAAAGCCTGTACAACTACTTAAAGCTTTCCATGTTGTACTTAAAAGCTTTGCTGTGGAGCCCCTGTCCCACCACTTTGCTTCCTCCCGCTGTGAAATTCCCTCTGGCTTAAAAATTCCCAGAGTTTCTCCCAGTCCTGCTCCACGCCTGCTCAGACCCAGCCCACGCCAAGCCTCTGCTGAGATGCTCTTTTGTTCTTGATGGCACATTGGGCAACCTTGAATTTTTTTATCCACATCCCTGACTCCTCCTGGAAAGCAGATGTGGCTTTGCCAGCCAGCTGTCCTACTTGACAAAATTCATCCAGACCAGCAGCACCTACATTTTCCCCATTATTGCCATGGAGAGAGGGTAGAATCATAAATCATACACATCTCTAGAAACAGGTGATGCAAACAGGGTGACATGGAGGAGAAGCACCCACGGTTTTGGAAAAGCTGCTGCAGAAATACCCCGTGGCAGGGGGTGGAACAAGATAAACTTTAAAGCCCAAACCAGTCTGTAATTCTATAAAATAAGTTGCCCTATTTTAATGCAGGTGATAAATTATAGATCCCACATTTCAAAACCTCACTGAACTCCATAAAAGGATGAGCAGATACTGCAAACCTCCAACATCTGCTCTGGAAACCTGCAGGCGTTGCTTGTCTGAAGTTTGGCTCCTGCGTGCCAGGGCTGGCAGAGGTGGGGTGGGGGTCCTGCCGGGGTGTTCAGTGCGTGGCCCCCACCCCATGGCACAGCTGCATCTCCTCCCTGCTGGTGGCCAAGAAGCGTTTGAGGACCAGAGTGGGGGGACTCTGCAGCCTCCCTGTCCCTGCAGAGCTGGGCACTGTGAGGGGCAGCAGGAGCCATCCCGCGGGACACCGAGGGGACACACAGAGCCCTGCCTGCCGGGCGGGGAGAGCAGAGCTCCACCGAGCTGAGGTGCCCCGGGGGAGCCCATCCTGGGGCCCAGGCACCCTCCTGCCCCCGGGGAAGCCCATCCTGGGGCCCAGGCACCCTCCTGCCCCCGGGGAAGCCCATCCTGGGGCCCAGGCACCCTCCTGCCCCCGGGGAAGCCCATCCTGGGGCCCAGGCACCCTCCTGCAGAGACGGGAGCCACTGGGAAAACAAATGCTGCTGAGTCCTCGCTGCCTTGTGGGAATCGGCCTCGCAGGCTGCCTCGGTTTTATTTGCAGTGCTGAAGATAAGAAACCCAGGGTGTTGTGGGAAACAGGAAGACCTTATCTCCCATCCCGGGCTGCTTCTCCTGCCACAGCCTCATGTTTTTTTCCACCCATCCCTGATAGCGCAGGTTCAGGTCAGCAGAGAGGGCTGAGTGCTGCTGCTCTGTGAGCACTGCTGAGCCCCGAGCACCTGGATGGCTCCAGCAGGACTGGGTTATCACCAATCACAGAATCAAAACGCACTTGGGGTCGGAAGGTCCCTTAAAGCTCCTCTAGTCCAACTCCCCTGCGGTGACCAGGGACATCTTCCACTAGATGAGGTTTCTCAGAGGCACATCCAGTCTGACCTTGAATGTTTCCCGGAACAGGGCAGCCACCACCTCTCTGGGCAACCTGTGCCAGTGTTTCACCACTCTCGTCGTAGAAAAATCCACGGATAGACCCACAGGCTCATCCTCAAGGGCCCCCAGTTGAGAATTCACCAGGAGGCAGGGCCCTGCCTTGGCTCGATCCACCTCGGAGTGACTTCTCTTCCACCTCGTGTATAACCAGGCAAGGGCAGAGTGGTGTCACTGGCAGCATCTCCACCCTCCTGCAGCCCTGCCTTGGCCCCTGCCCACCAGCGAGATGCAGCGAGTGGTGACCGAGACATCTCAGCTGCATCTGGGAATTATCGACAGCGACTGGGATGGAGCCACCAGGGAAGGAGGGAGATGACAAGAAAGCACCCTGAGCCAGGTGAGGAGAGGAGAAGGGGATTAAAGGGAGGGATCAGCAGGGAGAAAACTGCAGGTCATCCTCAGTGAGAATGAAATGAGGCAGCAGCAGCAGAGGCAGCTCTGCCCAGCCGCCCCAGCTGCCCCCAGCCCGGCTCCCAGAGGCGGCAGCTCCTTTGTGTCTCCCGTGACCCGGGAATTATGAGTGTGGGAACGGGGCCGCGGGCACCCTGTGCTCACAAAGGCCAGGGCAGAGCTGGGGAGGAGGAAAAGCAGGGGCAGAGGGAAGGCTCCTGCTGCGGCTGGTCGCTGGGAGGCTGCTGGGTGCAGGGCTGGGGGATGATGTCCCTCCTGCTCACCCTGTGCTTGGCTCTCTGTTGGAAGCACCTCAGAGCTGCTGGGGCCGAGGCAGAGCTGGGACTGCCCCCTAACAAGCCTTGACCATCTCCCACCACAGTGCAGGCAATCAGAGAGCCCGGTAAGTCAGAGCTCTGTGAGCGCAGCCCCAGCGGGGGCATGGGCAGGGACCAGCCTGGGGTGCCCGGTGGGGTGCCCCGGGATGCTCCTCCCTGTGTGGGGAATGCTCAGCCTGGGCCAGGCTCCATGGCCCGACGTGGGCATTTCATCCTCACCCACCAGGCTCCTGAGATCTCCCAAGCCCTCCCTCTCCTTTTCCCCCCGCTCTCCAGGCAGGAGCCAAGTCATGACTCCCTTTGTGCACATCCTGGAGTCCCTCCTGGGACGCGGCCGAGCCGTGGGGACCACAGCTGAGGGAGCAGAAAAGGTTTGGCAGGAGCATCAGTTCCCAGACCGTGTCAGAAAGGCCAGCCCATGATTAACGACTAATTAGGAAATGTCTGTCATGATTATTATCCTAATGATCCTGGTAAGAAAGGCTCCTTACCTTAGGAAAAAAATGGATGTTGGCTCCCAAACATAACAGCCCACTGTGGGAAACTCCAGACTTTAGTAAAAACAAATAGTCTCGAGTTTGCGCAGGAGATTTTATTTTTAAATAAGCCAAAGCCAAAGGAGCAATTTTTCAGGGAGCTCTGGAACCTGTGGGCTGGTTGGGCCAAGCGGGAGGCAGGAGGAGGGTGCTCTGCTGGGGGTGGCCATCCAGGAACTCGGGCCCCTGTCCTGGCCCAGCTGAATTTCCCCATCACTCGGTGTCCTTATGGGACAGCAACAGCCAAACCCCATCACAAATCTTCCATTAAAACCATGAAAGGAAGCATAAAGCCGTGGAAGGGACCAGTGCTATGGCATCAGGTGATCCCTTTCATCCTGCCTGGACTTGATACCAGCCCACAGCAAAGCTGAAGACAATGGGCTGCGTGTCCTGGTCAGTGTCCAGGTCAGTGTTGTGGTCAGTGTCCTGGCTGCATGCTTAGGTGTGTAATTTTGCAATTCAGTGGGATCACTGTTAATCAGTTGCTAAAGTATATTGGAAACAGAGAGGTTGATATGAAGTAACTTTTTGAATATATAAAGATTTTCCTGGAAAGACATTCCCAAGTGATACAGTGCTGCTCTCTAATGAACAGGAATTATTCCAGCCTGGCTCCAAAGCCATTCGCCTACATGCTGCCCCTCAGGCTTTCCAGTAACTCCCATTAGCTTCAGGAGCTCAGCCCAAAGGACTAGGAAATAGATTAGCTAAAACCTGCAAAATGAAAAGTGCTCCATAACTGAGCCGTGCTGTCACAGGGATGACCACAGGGATCCTCCTGTGTGGATCAAGGGAAAGGAGACTTCTCCAGTTGGACTGGTGAGTGTTTTCCAGCCACGACATCACCCAAACCCCACTCCATTTCTATCAAGGAATCACTGAGCACAGCCACAGCTACACAACTGGAAAGTCAAGAGATCAGTATTGCCCTGAGCTAAAGACTCTGAGGGAACAAATAATGAGCTTTAAGGTCAACCCAAGCCCATCTGTGATTCTTTTATGCGGTGATTCCGCGGGGAGCACCTTCCCCACAGAGACGTGGAAGTGTGTCCGACTGGCACTGGGAGCTCCTGCAGCAGAGCCAGGGCACCACCACATCCTGGCCCACCCCAAACACTCCACCCACACAGAGTCCTGGTGCCCCCAGGTCACGCAGGGCTGGTGGCAGGTCCCTGGGCATCGGCACGCCACGGCTCTGTGTCCCTTAGGAGAGGTGGGATGGTGCTCCCTGCAAACCACGCACTCCATCCCATGGATGGTGACTAATTCCACCGTTCGAAGAGCTGATGATGATGAACACAAGTGGAGCAATCAGGAAGGAAATTAAAAATAGCCCTGGTGTGGCACTGTGTCAAGCGCTCATGTTTAGATTTTAATTTTATTTTTTTATTCCAAGTTTCTTTGATAAAATATTTTCCCATGCTGACTACACTTGGAACGTCCCCTCCATCGCGGCATTCCTGACGGATGAGCCAGGCTGCTGCAGATCCTATGCCAGAGCTCTACTGCCTCTGCTCCATGACTCTCACTCCCACATCCACACCTTTGGGACCTGGAAGTCATTAATCATTGCACACCCGTCGGGAATGTACCTCTGAGGGCAGAGACATCACACTGGGCATGGAACGGGAAGGGAATCATCGACTCAGGGACTCGTTAGGGTTGGAAAATACCTCTAAGATCATCAAACCCAACCATCAACCCAGCACCACCACTGTGCTCACCACCAAACTGTGGCCTCAAGTGCCACATCCACACTTCCAGGGATGGTGACTCCACCACTGCCCTGGGCAGGCCGTCCCAATGCTTTAGAACCTTTTCCATGAAGAAAATTTGCTTAATATTCAATCTAAACCTCCCCTGGCACAACCTGAGCTTGTCCTGTCTCTGTTCCCTGGGAGCAGAGCTCGACCCCCCCGGCTGCCCCCTCTTGTCAGGGAGCTGTGCAGAGCCTCAGGGTCCCCCCTGAGCTCCTTTTCTCCAGGCTGAGCCCCTTTCCCAGCTCCCTCAGCCCCTCCTGGGGCTCCAGTCCCTTCCCCAGCTCCGTTCCCTGCCCTGGACATGCTCCAGCTCCTCAATGTCCTTCTTGCAGTGAGGGGCCCACAGTGGAGCCTCTGACACCCAGCACCAGCCTCGCAGCCCAGCTCTGCCTGGCCCCTGGGGCTGCAAGTAAGAGTCCCAGCAGGGAGGTTTTCTGGGTGTGAGACTCAATGATGTTGGTAGAAAGTGGCTGTTCCTGTCCCACTCTTTCCAAGGTCTGCGTTCATTGGAACCACCTGAAGGAAAATAATAATCTGATTTGATCTTTGAACAAAAACGTTTTTTCTTGTTTTAAAACTGCAAATCTAAATTACAGTTTTTAATTGCCTTTCTCACCATGAGCAATTATTTGCCTTTGGGGTTTCCTTCACTTTTTTTCTCTTTTTTCCCTTGCAGACTTTTCCCTTACTGCAGGCACAGGTTCCAGGCAGAAGCTGCCAAGGTCTCACTGTGCAAAATTACTGAGTTCAAACATAGGAAACACACCTCTGTCCCCAGGCCCCCACCACCCATTTATCACCTGTGCAGGAAACACAGACACTCACAGTCTCTGGATTGAGAGGGAGGCATTGAAATCCCATTTGTAAAAAATTGTTAAAAGAAATCCAAGGATGGAGGGACTCCTGAAAACAGCATTTACAAGGAAAAATGTGTGGCAGGCTGTTTGGGGTGCTTCTGTGGGGGCCCAGAGGTGTCAGTGGCACACTAAATGAGTGTGGTGCCAGCCTGTGCCATGGCCCTGCAGGGAGAAGATGCTCAGCTCCAGGCAGGGCAGGAGGATGAATTTCCTCTGACGTGGTAGGCAGGGAAGTGCTGACCACTCACAGAGCGGGAAGAAGATTTTATGACTCAGTTGCTGAAAGACTCAATCTGCCCTCACAAAGGAGCAGGGGAAGCCCAGACTCCTGGAGTGTCTTCGGAAGGTTCCTGCAGCAGGTACAGCCTGGTATTTATTCCTGCTGCTGTGGAGGACAGCCTGAGGGGCTCATCCAGAGGCCAAGATCAGCCACTTCAAAATAAACATTTGTACCAGCCCATCTTGCCCAAATGTTCCTGATGACTGAAGCGGGCTGGTGGTTTGGATGGAAGTGGTCTCTTCCTGCCTGTGAGCCCCCACATCTTGCTCTGAGTGGGGAAGGAAGGGTAACTCCTCAGCCATTGTTCCTACAGGCAGTGGAGAGAAATGTTTTGAGCTCCTGCTCTGTCTTGGACATTGGATTTAGAGGCCCAGGAGGGGCCTGAACAATTCAGTCTCATGGAAAATCTTAGAACTGTTTGGGCTGGAAGGGGCCTTAAAGCCCATCTTGTTCCACCTCTGCCACGGGCAGGGACATCTTCCACTATCCCAGGGTGCTCCAAGCCCTGTCCAGCCTGGCCTTGGACACTTCCAGACAGGGAAGAGTTTCCTCCTAATATCCAATGTACATCTCTCCTCTTTTAGCTTAAAACCATTCCCCTTGTCCTATCACTGTCTCCCTTTGTAAAAAGTCGCTCTCCATCTTCTCCAGCATGGAGCCATCTCCAGTGGGGATGGCTGAAGCTCAGCCCCAGGACTCACGCCTGGTTCTCTTGGCTCCTCATTCCACATTACCCTATTTCCACCCACCAATGTTGCCTCCCCGGTCTGGCTTTCACCAAAGGCAGAGAGTCCAGCTTGACCACCCAAAAGGCACCTGGGGAGAGGAACCCCCAGGGCCCTGGAGAGAGACTCTCCCTTTAAGGAGAAAGGCAAAGCCCTCTGTGCAGGGATCTGTGCTTGTTTTGTCATGGGACACATTACCCTGAACCCAAAAGAGGAAGGAAAAAGGGGGGTGGGGGGAGCTTTTGCCTTTCTGGTGGGAACAGTGTTTGAACTAACTTTGTTTCCCTTGGGGAAAGGCACCAAAATAACAGAGGAAGGGGGGTGTAGTGGGGGGATGGAGCTAAAAAGGCTGTGTAATCTGCCTGGGAAAGAACGCGCTCCCAACAGCGCTTGGGAGCCCGGCGGCGGCAGCGTGGCTGCCCGCGCCCGAGGGGACACGGGTCAGGGGACAAACATGGCTCATGGGGACACACACGGCTCTGGGGGACACACACGGCTCCAGGGGACACGATTCCTGGGGACATGGCTCCTGGGGACACACACAGCTCAGGGGGACACACACGGCTCAGGGGGACACACACGGCTCCTGGGGGACTGTTCCATTACCCTCTGCATTTTATCACCCCCAGAGATGTGTTGGACAGGTGGAGAGAAGCTGTTATGGGCACTCAGATTGCCTCTGTGCTGAGTGAAATCCATTTCCCTTTTCAACTTTAATACCTTCAGCAAATCAGTTTGTTAAATATCTTCTCAAGTCCTTGGTGCAGTGACTAACAATGACAGCAATGCAAACAAGCCCAAGCCCATGTGGGTTCAGGACATGGTGCTCTCTCTGGCCTGGGGAGTCCTTCTTCATGAATTTAGGCTGGAAGATATTCACAAACCTACCAGCTCATGCCTGACATCTGTCCTCTTCAGAGCTGAAATAAGATTAAAAAACTGGTCCTAGCTAAGGAGCCCTCCCATTTGTTTTTGTCTCAAGAGAAATGAGAGCTGGCAGGGTTTTAGTAACTACAGATGTTTCTCCAGCAGCTTCTCCTCCACAAGTGAACAATTTGCATCCTTAGTGAGCGGAGGACACAGGGCACATGTCACATCCACTGAGGTGTGTGTCTAAGTCCCATCCCATATCCAACAAGTCCCGTCGTTACACATGACAATGGCCATGGGACTGGACTGTGGGGCTCATCCTGGACCAGTCTCCAGTGCCTGGTTTGTTTCCCAGCATTATCTTCTGGGGTCCTTCAAACTGACTTGTAATGAACCAAATCAGTTTTTTTCTGGGGATTAATTTAGGATTCAGTATTTTGCCACAAGGCTTTGGACAAATGCCCCATTAGATTTTTGCTTTCTGCCTTTGATGAAGTCCTTAAGTGGCTTCCAGTTTGTTTCCTTAAAAAGCACAGAAAATCTCTGCCCTGTTGCTTTATTTCACAGGTGTTTGCAGCAGCTCTTGGCTCATGCTCCCCCTCCCTCCCAGCCACAGCCTTGGCTCCCCAGCCGTGCAGGTGCTGCTGTTCCGAGCAGCAAACAAAGCTGTGTGTCAGCACCCAAAGGGGAAACCCCTTCTGCTTTTAGGAGGTGCTGGGAGGCAGGAGGGACAGAGGCCTTGGAGATGGGGAGGATCCAGGAGTCCCTGGGAGTGATTTGGCCCTGCAGGCAGGAGGCTCACCCTGCTCCCAGCTCTTGCCCACCTCCCTGCTCCTCTTCCTTCCCGGAGCTTTCCCATCCTCTTGGGAAGCCTTGTGGCTCCCGGGCGGGGAGGTGACCGTGCTGGCAGTGACGAGTGGCACGGGAGAGGGCAAGGCCAGTGCCTGGACACTGCCATGCCACGTTCTGTGTTCCCTGCCCTGTGCCTCGTGCCCTGCTGGACTCCACCCTCCGGCTGCAGCCCTGTCCGCTGTCTGTGCACTCTGCCCCGGGCCAGGAGGGCTCCCAGGCAGTTCTTTGTGTCCCTGGGGATGGACACGTCCCTCTCACACGCACAGCAGGGGGACTGGTGTTGGGCTGGGAACAGACAGGGAATGGCTGGGGCACATCCCTGGCTGTGCCTGGCTGTGCCAGCCCAGCACCACACTCCCAGCTCAGGGGCTGTGACAAAAATCCAGAGCGATTTGGGTGCAGACAGAGGGGATGGGGCCACATCTGCACCCCAAGCTGTCCTTGAGTGTCCCTGCAGAGATGGAGAGGGCTGGAGCTGTGTCCCATTTCTTTCCTGGGGACAGGGATCTGGCCAGCTCAGAGATTCTCCACCGTCGGGGGGAAGGGCAGGGACAGGGAATCTCCCTCCTGTGCCGTGCTTGGGAAGCAGCAGGGGCTGCTCGGCCACGGTGCTCGTCACAGCCGTGCTGGCACATCCCTGGCTCTGGCACGTCCCCAGTTCCGGCATTTCTGCCTCTGGCTGTCACCACTGCCCCGAGGTCCCCCCAGCAGACAGAGCTGTGCTCTGATAAAGAGTTAAGGCGCTCGTGGAGGCGGTTCTGTGAGAACATTTCTCAGAGGGCAGTGCACTTTTATTCAAAATAATTTTCCATTCCATTTATATCTATATCATAGGAGGTGGCTGCAGGGTCTGAATTTTCCATCACCCCAGACCTCATTTCCCTGCCTGGGCCTGACCCCTGCTCGGCTTCCCCAAGAATAACAGGGAGAAGTTCAGTGGGAGCAAAAGGGCCCAGGGCTGAGCTCCCACTGCTGGGGGCACCCAGTTCGGCTCCCTTTGTGAAAAGAAAACATCATATATACAGAACATATATATTTATATGCATGTATTATACACACATTGTATAGAATAGAATATACACATTTATATGTATGTGGGAAAGCCCTGGGAAGAAATGTACCTGGAAAGGGATTTCCAAGCAAATGGGGCAGGATTGGAGCCCCGAGCACATGCTGCACTCTGATCCGGGTTCTGTCATCACCTGTTTTCGTACCTTTACACTTGAATTTCCACAGCAAGGTGGCAAAGACAAAAAACAAGGTTACCAAGGCCAAAAGAGGGAAAAACTCTAAGTAGGAGATGTGTACAGAGAACCCCATGGCAGGCGTTGATCAGACATTGTGTGTGCTTCTGAGCGATAACGCCTCATAACGGAGATATTGGGGTTCGCTACTTAGTGGGGAAATGATTCTCTCTGCTTTCTGCTCCTGACGGCCCAGCAAGGGCCACTCCTCTGGTTAAATCAGAAATCAAATACTGAGAAACGAAAGATACAGAACTGAGAGTGTAACACATCTGCCATCCCCACAGATCCATCATGAGAACACCGGCTGGCCTGGGGCTGGGAGGGACAAACCTGGCAGAGGACGCGTCTGTCCTGTGGTCAGCAGTGTGAGCACAGGAAGGGACGCTGCCGAAGCTGGCACCTGACCAGCTCCGAGCTCCCGGATTTTGTGTGGGGCCTGCTGCCAGCATCCTCACAGCCCTGCACATCTCCACATCCTCACAGCCCTGCACATCTCCACATCCCCTCCAACCTGCACATCTCCACGTCCCCTCGAGCCCTGGAGAGCTGGGCGCTTTGCTGTGGAAACGGGAGCTACCGAGCTGGGATGGCTGGATCCAAACCAGAGTCCCAGTGACTCCCAAATGAGCTTTCTGAGGAGCCGGGCGAGTGATAATGAGTGCTGACAACATTTCAGTGTCAGCTCACATGCAGATTCTCACTTACAGCCTCAAAGGACCCCCAATGCAGAATTTACGCTGAACCAGAAACTGCCAAACTTGTAAATTCCTCCCCAGGCTGCTAAAGGCATTTAAACTGATACTTGCAGAGCTGTCTCAGTCTTCCCTCATCACTCTGTAACAAGTTTTTTCCTTGACAGAGGTTCTCTGAGCACGCTGGTCACTACCAACAGACACAGCCCCACAACTCAGATCATCACAGACTGATTTGGGTCGGGAGGGACCTGAAAGATCCTCTCATTCCTCTGCTTATCATGGGCAGGGACACCTCCCACTAGATGAGGTGCAACTCAGATCAGTCCACTGCTGCACAGGTGCCACACAAATCATCCTGTACTTCCCAAACAAGACCTTGGGGATGGCTGTGCGTGCATCCTTGCGGCTGGCTGCTTCTTGAGCCCCCTGATCCTGAGAGTTCTGACCCAGCTGCAGCTGCTTGTGGGCTGCACCTCACAGGTGCTGAAGTGATGGGAAGTCAGAGGGAGCATTGCCATTCTTGGCAGAGTTCTGTATTTCAGAGTTTTCAATAATTCCACAAGATTCATGAAGTGGAAACAAAAACCAAGTGTGTTGCTGAGTGCAGAGGGATCGAGGGACACAAGGACTCACAGCTTGTGAAGCTGATGGTGCCTGTAGCCATGAATAACCTCAGCTCTGCGTTGGGTTCGAATCCATCCCCAGAGGACACGGTTTCCCCACTGTCAGGTGCCTGACTGGATGTCAGCCCAGGTGTGTGTGAAGGTGTTCCCTGAGCTGCACTTGCTCCCCGTGGCACCATCCCCACATCTGCAGCTCCATGTGCAGCTCAGCACAGCAGCTGAACAAATCACAGGTACTGTTGTCACCCCAAACTGCAACAGCAGAAGGAAGGGGGGAGCACCTCAATCCCACACCAGCTGCAGGGTTTTGCTTTCCTAACTCAAACCAGCTCAAACTGTCCACGCTTTATCTTCTGGGCCACGGAAGGGAGTCCTGGACATCTCCTCCGTTCTTCACACGGGGGTTGTCAAGTTGGCAGGGAAATACTAAACACTTCTCTAAACTTCCTAAATGTCAAGAAAATATTTACAGGGCCCACTTGTGCTGAGCTGAGCCGCCAGCCCAAGGGCAGACCCACACCCTCGCCCGGTGCTGCCTGGCACGCTCAGGGCAATCTGTTTTATTAAACATTTGTGGTTTTCCTGCTGAAAAACCCAGTGGAAGATTAATGCCAAAAAGTGACTCCTCTGGGGCTGAATCTGTCAGGGAGCCAGGACACAGGGAAGGACGGAGCCTGCCTGTCTATTCCTTCCCTGGCGTTTTACAGCCAGAGAGATCAGCCCCAGCCTGGCCAGGACTGCAGCAGGGTTAGGGGGGATCTGGGTAATGCTGACCATGCTCTGGGGACACAAGAAAACTTCAGGCTCTCACTTGAAAACATTTCACCAGCAAAAAAAATTTAATAAAAAACCTTTTCCCATGTATGTTGGGTTTTTGGCTTTTTTTCCTTAAAACAGGATCACCATGGTGTCGAAATTTCTCCAGGCTGCAATCACAGCTTTGCAAGGCCCGCAGCTGCTGAATTCCTGTGCTCGGCACGGAACCGGGCTGAGCACAGAGCTCCCGCCGTGGCGCAGGCAGGGCCGGCAGGCTGGCAGCACGGGCACTGCCACCCTGGGGCTGGTGAGCGGTCAGTGCTGTGTCCTGGCTGGACGATGCCCCAGCCTGGCCTGCACGTGGGTGGCAGCGCCTCACCACAGCACCAGCCCTCAGTTATTTCCAGCTTCAACTATTACACGTTAATGAAGGTTTTCTAATGAGCTGTTTAAATAGTAATTAGAGGCCGGCACTGAAGAGGGAGATAAGTCTTGTGGGTATCTTGCCCGGCAAGAAAGGACTTGATAAGAAAGACGTGAATGATTTTCTTCTGGGATCAATTCCAACGAGCAATTATCCCCTTGATACCACGCTGCTTAATCAGGAGCAGGCTGAAAAAACACTTGACAGTGGCAGGCAATGAATGGGCCACTTTCCCAGCATTTTCCAAGGCAAGGCTGGAGGCTTTATGCCAGTACCTGAGATAGGAGATGATCCAGATAGTGCTGAGAGCTCATTTGATTTACATAAAATAATCATCAATGTTTCTTTTTAAAAAGCTTCACATAGATGGAAGAATCATCAGCTTCGTTTCCTGACGGGTTCCCATCGCAGCTGTTCAAGGGGTTTAGGTGTTATTTAATTTCAGGTGTTGGGCTACAGGGGCTGAAGCGCTGCCCAGGGGCTCGGGTGTCCTGGCTGTGGTGGGCAGGGTGGTGGTGCTTGGCTCGATGGTGCTCCCTCGGCAATTACAGCCAACAGATGAGCTGAGCAGCGACAATGGTGCAGCACAAGATGACTCACAGACTTGGCTGAAAACTGCCTGGTTCTCCTCTGATGCTGTCGGGGAGTTAAGTAAGCTCGAGCATTTTAATAGGCTTATTTTCTCACCATTCGACTGCCTCAGGTGATCCTTTGTGTTGCAACACAAAATACGGTATCATGGGATTATTAAAAAAAAGAAAGGGCCATGCTCAAGCCATCATTTTTTTCTGTCACCGTGTGCCAGTGCCAGTGGCTGGCAGGGACGCTGGCACAGGGTGCACGCAGCCAATGATGCAAAGGGCAGAACTAACAGCCAGGAGGGATCCTTTTAAGGCTGGAGCATTACTCACTCTCTGTAGCCAGGAGAGATAACTGTGCAGCAGGGACTGAGCCTGGTGCCCACAGGGGTGTGGGGAGCACAGCCAGGACACCTCGAGGGTGCAGCCCTGGCAGTAGGAGCACGTGGCCCTTCAGTGACTGGCAAAGGCAAAAGAAACCCTGCAGAGCTGTGCTCTGCCCAGGCACACCCTGGGGACAGATCACACTTAGGAGAAGCCCTGAGCACGGGGTGGAAGGGACTGTGGTACCCAGGCTGGCCTTTGCTCCCACACTGCCTTGACCCCTAGTCCTGACACGAACTGAGGTGGATTTTTTTTTCCACCAGCACGAGGTGTGGAAAATTGTTTTCTGGGGGATTTAGAGCCTTCTTCTCATTTGCAGCCTGGCTTCACTCGTGCCTTCACTCTCAATGCTCTTAGCTCAGCTCCAGTCTCTCCTCCCCACTCAGGGAACAGCAGGAGTGGCCCCTGGCAGCCAGCCCCTCTCCACAGCCCCCCGCTCCGAGGTCTCCTCCTGTATCACAGCATCATCATCTCCCTGACCTGCCTGCAGATTTCCCTGCAGCTCCCATCTGCCCGTGTGGGACCAGAACTGGTCACCCTCATCACACATGGATAAATCAGAGCAGAGACCCTCCTAGCCCAGGGACCAGTCCAGGACACTCACTGGGCACTGATGCTCAGGATGCAGCTTCATGGCACAGCAGAGCCAGCCTCAAAGCTCTCTGCTGCCAAGGAGGGACATTTCAGGAGCTCCACCTGCCCTGAACCCCTCCCTAGTGCTTGCTCACATGCTTGGACTGGTCCTGGCACAACCTCTGATCCCACAGGAGCCATTCCCCTTGCACACATGGAAATACTTCCCCTTTTCCTGCTGTTGCAGAGCACTGAAGCAGCTCCCTGGCTGGCCAGAGGAGCCTCAGGACTGCTCGGGCTCAGCAGAGCACACCTGGGAGAGCTGAGGTGGAGCAGCAGGAATGAGTTAAAGTGAGTCAGGGAATGCCATGAGCTCACATCCTGCAAGGTGGAAAGGACAGCAGGGCACAGGGGGGTGAATCCTCCCCAGCCTTCAAGAACAAACACGCTCAGCACATCAGGGGCCACCGAGGCCACGTCACAACATCCCACAGCCAAGGCAGGGCCTCTGCCTCTCGCTTGGTTTCTGCACCATCCTCCCAGAGCAGGCTCCAGGCAGCACCACAACAGCAGCACTGCTCCCCTCCTCTGCTCCCTCTGCCCAGCGACTCCAGGGCCAACCCGTGCTCTGGAGCCTTTCGTGTTTCTGAATTTGTTGGACTCTGGGTGACTCCCATCTCCACACCAGAGCAGAAATCCAGCTGCACATCCCCCTGTGCATCCCTCCTTGGCTCCCTCATTTCATCGCATTCCTTGTTTTCCTGTCCTGAAGGGAATCCTGTTCTTAGTGTGCAATTTCCCCCAACTCCTTTGTTTTGATGATTCCCAATTACAGGTAATCACCAAATTTCATTAGCAATTTGTATGTTTTGTGCCAAGACCATTAAAAATGTCAAACAACAAGGCCAGTTTTTGAGAAGCCCATCTAGCACAGCCCTCACAGCCCAGCATCTTCCTCTCCCAATGGATTTAATATTCTCCTTTACTGCAGACCAGACAACTTAGATGTATCCTGTCTGCTTTGTCGAGAAGTTCAGGTTTTTTATCTACTCTGGCATCATTTACTTTCAGAAAATCTGTATGTCATCTTATCCATTTTCCATGTTCTTAATTATTCTCTATTTTAATCTTTATTCTGAAGCTTTGCATACTCACAGATTCAGACTAACAGACACCTACGTGCCAAGAACACCTTCTCCCTCCCAAATCCACAGGCCTCGTTTGCTGTTCTCCAGCAAAATGACCCAGCCCCCGAGCTTTGACAGATTTATTACAAACTCTTCTTCCATGACTTCAGCTTTGTGCGAGCCCTTTCTCGTTCCTGGAGGAGAAGCAAGCTGCTCCTACCTGTTTCCATGCTCAGAGCTCCTTACCTGCTGATTCCTTGTTGGTTGTGGCACTTCCCATTCCCAGGCACCCATCACCCTCCTCTCTGCCCTTTGGCCAGTGTTCCCAGTGCCACCAAAAACACAGGAAAAGTTTTCATGTTGGTTTTTTTTGGGACTATACATAGATTATCCTATGTCTCTGTCCCATCCTCAGCACACCCCAGCCTCACTTCTCCTTTCCTGCTTCCCCTTTCATTTACACGTCTGGACAGTTTCCAAGAGTTGTGCAACCACCTTTTGCTATTTCCTTCAGTAACCTTGGCAAGGTTGGATTTTGCCATACTTTCAGACTTGCCTGCTTTACAAAAATTGCAAAAATTCCTTTTTAGTCCTGTTTCTTTCTCTGTTGCCTGAGGACTCCCAGACCTCCCTCAGCAGCACCTTCTCCTCCCACCCGCTGTCCCTGGAGCCCGTTCCTTGTCCCTGCAGACCCTCCGGCCCTGCCTCGCCGGCACGGGAAGCAGGCAGGGCTCGCTGTCGGCAGGAGGGAGCTGCTGCTGACTCACAGCCTTCCTGGCTGCAAGGCCACGGCCATCCTGTTTGTGTGGAGCCAGGGCAGCGGGGCCTTTGCAGGAGAGGTTTAATCCTACCTCGGAGCTGGCAGGTGGGCAGAGCTGTCCTGCCAGAGGGAACTGTGAGCTTCCAAACCGGCTCAAAGCCCCCCATCCCACACCTGGCTGTCAGAGGAGCTGCTGGGTGGGTGCTTGTGTCTGCCCTGTGCAGCTCCAGGGGCCAGGGCAGATTCCTGGAATCCCATAGAACCTGATAACCATCACTATTATTTTTAGTTCTTTCCTTTCAGCCCCTCTCCAAAGCAGGCTGAGGCTGTGCGAGCCGTGCAGCACGGAGCGCCTGCAGTGCAAACCCACAAATATCCACAAAATTGGAGGAAAGAGGTAGGCGGGAGGAGGGAAACCCTAGGAACTTGCCCTGGGAAACAGCTCTGTGCCAGATTGCCTCGCTGCAGGAAGAGTGCCCCGGTCACCACCAAAGGCTTTCCGAGCCTGCCACAGGGTCCTGCCCACACCCCGGCTCGTGGATGCCCCGGGTCTCCCCAGGCAGGGAGCAAATCCCTCGGGAGCAGGACTCCAAACCTGTACTTCTGCATGAAGTCTCTCCTCTGGAGCACCTTTCCCAGCACCGCTCTCCCCTCCGGCGGGAGGAGACACGGGAGCCTGGGTCGGCCGCACGCTCCAGCCACGGGCTCTGCGTGCACCAGGCTCGGGGCTTCGCTACCTGAGGAGGCTTTTACCAGAGAGGAGCAAAGGAAAGTGCTTCAAAAGAGGATGAGAAACACTGCAGCTCTTGGAAGGGCTCCAGCCTTGGCTGGGAAGTTGAGACATACCTTGGAGGGGATGAGAGTCCCCTTGGAAGATAATCAGAGATTTTGAGTCTCTCCTACTTCCTCCTGTTTACAAAGTCAGGGAAACCAGAAAGTTGGTTCTCCACCCCCACCCCACACAACGGCCTCTGCTCATGGCAGGACTGAGGAACACCTTGATGGGAGGCTCCGGAGGGCCCTCGGAAACAACTGTGGGGGAAGCAGGGTTGGGTTGCAGGGGAGTTTCCAAAGCCCCACTGTGGCCAAGAGCAGGACAGTGAGGTGCAGTGTTGGAGAGATCTCCCTTCCTAAGGGCTCATCCCCACCACCATGCAGGATCCTGGGGCAATGGAGCCCTTGGAGCATGAGGAAAGACTGCTCTGACATCTTCTGCTCAACAAGAGCTGCCCCTGGTGTGCTCAGAGACAGCCCATGGGTGGGCAACAGCCTGGCTCACTGCCCCTGAGCCTCACACCAGGCTCTGTCACAGCACAGTGACCTGCCCGTGTCTGCCACCTCTCCCTGCAGTGCTCTGTGGGCACAGCCACGCTGGCTGGGAGGCCCATCCAGAGCCACAAGTGCCATCTCCATGAACCACTGGCTGTGCAGCCCGGCTGCTCTGCATGGCTGCACTACAGCTCAAACAATCACAGAATCTCCTGAGCTGGAAAGGACCCACCAGGATGAGAAATCCAAGCAAAACCACCAGAGCAGCTGAGGGACCTGGGATGCTTGCACAGAGGCTGCTCTCTAGGGACATTTCCTCCTGGTTTGAACCTCACACTGCATCTTGTAGACAGCAAAATCCCTCCATTCACAAAGTCCCAGGGCCTTTGGGCTATGTCCATGTTGGACAGAAAACCAGAATCAGATTCCTCAGGAGAAGTCAGACACAAGCTCAGGGAATAACTGGAGCCTGATGATATATTATAGTCACGGTGATGTTTACATAAAGCAGTGGAGGTCACACACTGACTAAATAACTCCGTCTGAGGGCAGCCAAGAGACACACACGGCCTCCCTGGCACCTCGCAGGGCCCAGAGCCATCGCTTTAACTTCACGGGCTGCAGTGTCCCCGTTCCTACCGGCAGCTATAGGAACCTGGGTATCTTCCAGGGGCATGGAGAGGCAGCATTACCAGTGGCAAGAAAGTGGCTTGAGAGCCTCCAAGGGCTTGAGCGACACCAGAGGTTACTGCATGCAGCCTGAGCTGCACTAGCCAGCCAAGCACTCAGCCGAGAGGGAAAGTTCAGTCCCTGCTGCCAACACTTGGCAGACTGAGGGAGCACTGGCTGAGGCTGCTCAGCCCAGCTGTGTTGCCTTGGACCTCCCCCAGCTCCCACGAACGCAACTGTGAAAGGAGGGAGAGAGGCTTCAAGTGCAGCAGATTCCCCTGGCACTGCCGTGGGAAGCTTCCAGCTCTCTCCATTGCTTCTATCAAGAACACTTTTTCAGCCAGGAGGCTCTTCCAGCACCAGTGCACAGAGACAGAGACCCATGGCAAGGCAGGAACACGAGCACGCAGGCTGGAAAAGGCTTGGATGCTCATTTTCCCATCAAAGGAAGCACAACATCCTCCCTTTAGCCAGAGATGCAGACACACAGTCACGTTGCTCCCCTAAATCCCAGGCTGCCCCGTGCCTGTCCCGTTCCCAGGCGGTGCTGGGCTCTCCGAGGGGTGAGTAAGGACTCAGACATGCAAATCCACAGGCAAGCGTGTGCGTGTTGCAACACGGAGGAGGCTGCTCGGCCCGGGGACTTGGCTCCTCCCGTGAGCAGCGTCAGGGAACAGGCTCATGAAAAACCTAAGTCTCCAAGTATTTTATTTTGATCCACGAGCCTGGCAAGATCTTCTGTGAACATCCACTTGGTTGGGACTCCATGGGCCTCGGAAGAAGAAGGGGGAGTGGTAGGAAGTCAGAGACAGACTTGAGCATGGGCTTGGGTTTGGGAGAACTTTCACTCTTTCTAAATAAACACAGGAGCCTTGATGTTTAAGGACAAAAAGCTTTTCTACCTGTGGCTCTTGGTTTGTGTGTTTGAACAAAGGTTCCTTGGGCATCTGCCAGCCTGACTGAAGAACTGGGGGTCAGTAACAAGGTGAATGCACCCCACTGGCACAGATCAGAGCAGGGCAAGAGGTACCAGCTGGTGAGATGGGATGGAGCAAGACACACCCAATTTTGGCTACAAAACTTCAGAGAACCACAGAATGCCCCATCCCTGAAAGTGTCCCAGGCGAGGTTGGATGGGGCTTGGAGGAACTTGGGATAGTGGAAGGTGTCCCTGCCCATGGCAGGGGGTGGAACGAGATGAGCTTTAAAGTCCCTTCCAAAGCAAACAAGTCTGTAATTCTGTGATTCTTTGAGTGATAACTGGAGAGACATTGCTCAGCTCAGCACCCAGCACGTCACCTGTGTGGGACATGGATTCAAGACAGTCTTGTTTGCTCAAGTGCCACTCTGTGCGTGACACTGGTGGCTGGTGTTGGTGACATCAGGACAGCCCCTGGCACCTGCAGTGCCCTGCAATAACTCTGCTGAGCACAGCACCTTTGAATCTAGGCTGTCAGCACAGGCACATGAAAATGGGAACTGGCTGTTCAGACATCCAGGGCTTGGATGGACCAGAAATGGGATGCAAGAAAAGGGAAAGCAGCAGGCCAGAGTCTCCTTCCAGGGAAAATCCAGAGAAGTCCATGGATGTAAAGAGCTGGGAAGAGCTGAGACAGTGGGAACATGAAATCAGCCAACTGCCCTTCTGCCCCGAGATACGGAATCCGAAGGAGGTCCCGGTGGGAATGAGAGACGGGCTCGCGCCGGGGTAGCGGCTGCCACCCGTCCGCGTGGCTGCAGTGGCCACACTGCAAACCCCCGAGCTCACAGCTCCAGAGAGGCTTGGAACAGGCCCCTGACATGGAAAATGCTGTGACTGGGATCCCAGTACCCTCCAGTCTGGTGCATTTTGTGATTATTTAACCTTCAGAGGGAAGCTCAGGCTGAGGAAATAGTCTCCTTTATTCCATGTCTCCATAAGAAATGCTGGTTATTTCTGCTGAATTAGGCTGCTTTCCTTCCTGCCCAGAGTGGAGTGAAGCCCAGAGCCGTGTCCAGAGCCCAAGCCTCAGCTATGGCTCCATGGAATGGATTATTTATCTCTGTAGCTGAACACTAGGTACATCACTGATACAGAGACATTAAGATGAGCCTCAAACCCTCTCTTTATTCTTCTTTCCCCATTTTTTTTGGTGTACAGGACAGCAGCAACAGGCGAATGGTTTCATGATTTGGGAAACCCTCTTGGCAGACACACTCAGCAGGGTGGACTCAAGTGACCTCTCATTCCTTACTCTGTGTTGGACATTTCTGTAGCTGTCTCATCTCTGTAAGAAAAATCTCTGTTTTCCTGTCAGCCTTGGAGTTTGTACTCTTACATTCTCCCAAATCCAAGGAGAAGCAAGGAAAAGCTTGAAGAGGTAAGGGGATGGACAGTGGTTCCACAGTAGCATGACCACACCGTCATCTCTCAAGCTAAACCTGCCATCTCCACCCGGGCTGCTCAGCTGCTGCTGCTCACAAGAACCTCTGGGGACAAGGTCTTGCTTTCCCTGCCTGGTCACCTGTTGGAGAGCCACATCTTCTCTAATGACTCAGCTCTGAGTTGCTCAAAATGTTTCCCACCTGACCCCACCAAGGCTTCATAGAAGCACAGTCTGGTTTGGGTTAGAAGGGACTGTAACCTCATCCCATTCCATGCCCTGCCGTGGGCAGGGACACCTTCCACTGTCCCAGGTTCCTCCAAGCCCCATCCAGCTTGGACACTTCCAGGGATCCAGGGGCAGCCACAGCTTCTCTGGGCAACCTGTGCCAGGGCCTCACCTCCCTCACAGGGAAGGATTTCTTCCTAATGTTTCTTTCAGTCATTCCAGGAAGCCCCAGGCCATGCTCAAACCCGACTCTGGTTCAAAGGAGAAAGGTGAAAATACAGAAATTAGGACTTTAGCGATCGAGATCTCCAGCCATGCTGGGACTTGATGGCAGTGTCCATCGTAGCAGCTCTCCTTGTCCCTGTTTCTGTCCCTGTCCCTGTTTCTGTCCCAGTCCCAGTGGATGTGGCTGTTGCTGCTCCAGTGGGGATCAACACTTTCAGTTACTGCGGCCGGGGTTTTGTGGAGTTGGGCACTCAGACCTCACAAAGCCCCAAACCACTTCAGGTCCCTGATGCAGGCGAGTGGCTGGAAACGGCTGCGGGAGGCAGAGCGGCCGCGGCAGCCGCGCTGTGCTGGAGAAGGGGCCGGCGCTGCCTGGCAGTGAGCGCTGTCCCTGGCAGGAAGCCGTTTGTCTGCGAGGCAAGGAAACAAGGAGGGCCTGGAGACGGCAGTCCCATGCAGCTTCTCACTGCTTTTCCCAGCTACTGATCCAAGAGCGCCTGTGTTTACTTCCAGCCTTCCTCTCTGCTCCGCTGCCAAGCAGCCTCGCTGACCGGACACAAAGTGCTCCACCAGGAAACGCGCTGGGCCCAATCAGATAAAAAGGCCACTGCACAGAGACGCTGTGGTGGCATTAACCCTGCTCTACCTGGTGCCAGGACTGTGGCAGCACAGCCGGCCCCACGCCTCGCCCAGTCCCTGCTCCCAGGATAAAAGTTGTTGTACCTGGGGCTGCTCTTCAGTGTGACAGCAGCTGGAACCCTGCCCGTGTGGCACTGGGATGCTCGCAGGGAGGGAGGGTGGACGTGCCACGTGTGCTGTGGCTCTGGGTTCAGACCCGTGTGCCAGGGTCACAGCAGGGTGACAGGGGGACATGGGAGATGGTGCTGTGCCTGTGGGAACCGCAGTGCAGCCAGACCGACCTCACCAGAGCCCTTGGTCACTGGTCAGAGATGCTTTCAAGGAGCAGATGAGGTGGGACTGCCCCACCGGTGGCGGTGGCTCACGAGAAACTGGCCATGGATTGCTGGGCTCTGGCCCAGCAGCTCCTCTGCCACAACTGTGACCCCACTGTTCAGCTGAGGCAGGTGAGAAATAACCCCATGAGTGAGGCTACACCCAAGTGACAGTCTAATAGAGCTTGGAAAGAAGTCCCTGAGCAATCCCTTCTCCCCACCTAATTCACCATCTTTATTTAGTTACCCCAAATGTTCCAGTATAATGTATATGATATATATGTATTTTTTTAATATATATATACTTCCTTAACCTGCAATTATTGTGTCTCCTTCTCCCTGCTGAGGCATTCTTCTCCTTGGTCCCAGTATGGTGGTGATCAGAAGGCAAATGGAGGGGAGAGAACCTCTGCTCTTCCTCAGCTCCATTCCCAAACCAAGTTCCATCTGCAGTGAGAAACTCCCATGTTTCCATTATGTGAGAAAGGAAACCTGAATTCCCAGCAAAGAATTTGATGGAGTCACAGCCAGCTGAGCAGGGAGCAGCAAGCAGCCACCAATAACTCATTCTGGCCATGTCTGCCCACGTTCAACGCGCTTTCCCTTCCTGTGTTTGAAGGGATAAAGGATATTTTCCAGTGCCCTCCCATCGCACAGGCCCCTGTTGCTGTACGATTCCCTGGGGCAGCAGTTCAGCTCAGCCTGCTCTTAACTCCTCCAAGGACCAACCATTGCATTAAGCCAATGCATCCAAACCACAAATCCTGCCCAGGCTTGAGGACTGCAGCAGAAGGGCCATGGGCAGCATTTGGTTGCTGAAATCAAGGGCTGAGCAGCAGCCCCAGTCACCCCTCCTGTCTCCTTGGCTTAAAGCAAGCTGCACCAAGGCTCTGCAGATTCACCCCATCCAGTGAGCAGCAGAATTACTGATGGAGCAGAACTTCTGCACACCAACACCTGTCCAGGCAGAGGTAGGAAGCTCCCTTTTATTGAAAAATACTTGAAAAAAAAATCTATTTAACAGCTTTGCCGTACTTCAGCCCCACTGCTAGTCCTGCTCTGCTGATCCCTCCCAGTGCTCCTGCCCACCCGCCTGGGTCTGCAGGGAAGGGATCCTGTGTTTGACATCCGCGTTATTGTGTCTTGCTCGCTCTCACGCTCGCTGGCCCAGGGCCAGCAGCAGAAGGACGTAACCTTGAGCCGGGCCGGACCCTGCCTTTCCCAGCCACTGAAGGGGGAGAGGGGCTGGAGCAGGAAAAACAAGGAGGCAGCTTTTCCCTTTCTTTGGGTGGCGATCCCCCGGCCCTGCCCAGCGCGCACATTCCTGACTCGGTGCCAGGGTGGACAGTGGGCAGCCCCAGGGGAGCCAGCGCCGGGTCCTGCAGGCTCCGCCGCGGCCGGGAGGAAGCTGCAGCTGCCTGGGCAGGGCGATACAAGGCTCCGAGTCACGGCCAGGGCAGCACACACGGGCCCAGCCAGGGACACGGCCTCCCAGAACCAGCACACAGAACCAGCACACAGAACCAGCCCTGCAGCCCACGAGGAGCCGCATCAGGAACAGCTCGGCACCGGCTCTGCTGTGGGATCCACGTTCTGCATTCCTCCAGGTCCCCAGCCTGCACTGAACCACGCTGTGATGAGGCTGCAGCTCCAAAGCATCCAGCCCACACCTCAGGGATGTGCATTTCCTCTCCAAGCTCCCTCCAAGCCCTCCTGCTTGCTGCCCCACCGTGCCCTTCCCCGTCACCCTCACAGCTGGGGGATGGCAGGAGTTATGGGGACACAGAATCATGGAATCATCACGGAAAAAACATCTGAGATCATCAAGTCCAACTGTTCCCCCAGCACTGCCAAGCCCACCACTATCCCCAGCTGCCACATCCACCCTGGATGGTGACTCCACCGGTGACTCTGAGCAGCCTGTTCCAGGACTTGACAGCTCTTTCTATAAAGACTTTTTTCCTAAATACTGGTCAGGGGATGCTCTGGGAACAGATGTCTGGCCTCAAATGGGGCAGGAGTTCTCTGAGAATCAAAAAAAGCAATGATGTACAAAAACTGCAGCAAGGTCTGCTGGGGTTTAAGGTCTGTAACTGCTCATGGCTCTGCTGCAGCAAGACCATCTTCTGCCATATTGACCGACTTCTGGACCATATTCTGTGTAATTCTTGGGCAATGGTTTTAAACTGAAGGAGGGTTGATTTAGAGTACTCATAAGTAAGAAGTTTTTTATAGTGAGGGTGGGGAGGCCCTGGCACAGGCTGGACAAAGAAGCTGTGGCTGCCCCATCCCTGGAAGTGTCCAAGGCCAGGTTGGATGGGGCTTGGAGCAAAGTGGTCGAGTGCCTGTGGTAGGAGGGGTGGAACGAGATGAGTTTTAAAGGTCCCTTCCAACACAAACCAGTCTGGGATTTGATGATTCTCAAGACAGGAGGTACCACCTGCTCCTGAGCAGGCACAGCATCCACCTACCACTCTCCAGAGACAGATCTGCAAGAAGCTGCACAAGATTCCACCCATTTTTAACAGGATTGGCTTCACAGAGATGGTCCTGACTGGCTTCAAGTCAGGCATGCCCGGCTCTGCCGGCCGAGGTCGTGGAAGCAGCAAACATCACCCATTCCTCACTTGGTACCGTGGCACGAGGGAGGGACCCCGGGCAGGGCAGGGATCCCGGGCAGAGCAGGGCAGGGCAGGGCAGGGATCCGGGGCAGAGCAGGGATCCCGGGCAGGGCAGGGCAG
>VWZW01005953.1:222645-239996 GCA_013397115.1 Edolisoma coerulescens
GCAGGGACGCTGGGCAGGCTCTGTCTCCTGGCTCAGGGCTGCCCCTGGAAAATCTCCCTGCTCCACTTGGCTCAGCTCGGCTCCGCTCACCCGTGGGCACAGAAGGAATGGGAATGGGGACCCAGGGTCCCGGCAGCAGCAATCAGGGAAGGAAGCACCAGGCCCGGGACGCTTGCAGATGAGGCAGGAAGGGATTACACACATCCCACCGCTCCAAACATGCGTCCCCCTCGAACAAAGCCGTTCCTGCCTCCGTGCGCAGCCGGGGCTGGGAACGGGCTCCCAGCTGCTCTGGGAATGCTGCGGATCACTTTCCTTTCCCACTGTCAGCACCTGCTTAGAGGTTAGTTCCTACGACCTTCAGGGTAACGCCGTATCATGGTTTTACCGCCCTGAGAAAGAGATGGGGGTGATAAACCGGGGCCATCTCTCCCCCCAATCCCTCCAGCCCCAGCCTCTCCAGGCCTGTCCCGGGAGCCGCGTCCCCTGAGGGCGGCCTGCGTGCACTCTCTCCCATCAAACTGCAGACCAAGGCAGGAATAATATGGACACATATTTTTAGCAGCAGCAAATTATTTCTCTTACAGAAGGAATATTTCCATGCTGGGCTTTTTCCCTTCCCTTATCGCAGATTGTATATTTAGAGCGTGAGAACTCTACCTCGCGCAGACAGCCGCCGCCAGGCCCCGCGCTCAGGCAGGGAGCCACTGCTGGCCTCTCAGACCTGCCCCTCTTTGGGACAGAACCCCCCCATCTTCGCTCCACAAGCGGGAACTGCCAAAGGGAGAGCTGAGTTTGGGATATTGTGTGAAAAGAACGGGAAAAGGCACTCCAGAGAGTTATCAATCAGCACGTTTGTGAAGTCGCGGCTGCTGAGCTGTAGGAAACACGGGGCAGACCGTGAGCCCTGACACAGCCACCAGCAGCAGCTCAGGCTTCACCGCTTCCCCTCTGGCTGCAGGTGCACGAGGGATCCCGAGGGATGGCTGGAACAGTTGGGGACATCCCCAGGGCCATCTGGCTGCTAAAACACACTGCACTTGCCAGCAGAGTGTCTCACCCAAAGAGTGGCTTTACAGCCTGCCCTGCACAGAGCCTGTGAATGAAAGGCCATGGGTGCTCAGAGCTCCTTCCCACCATGGATGCACGTGCCAGGTTAAATGAAATGGGTGACAAACCACAGCACCCTCTGTTTTCATTCTGCTTTCCCATCCCTCTGGCATGCTGGAGGCTGGGTAGCCCTGCCTTCCTGCCTGCTTCCCTTCTGCTTCCCTGCCTGCCTGGCCCTGCTGGGAGGTGCTCTCTGGCAAGGAAGGCACAGCCAGCCAGCAGCCCTGGACTGCAGCTATGGAGGTTTCTCATTCCTAGAGAGGAGGCTGATTTCACAGCCCGACCGTGGCAAACATCTCTGTGATTTTCGGAGTTTGTCATGGATGAGCTGTCAGGCACCGCTGGATCCACACGCCCTGCTCCGAGAGGGAGACAGAACAGCTCCTCGTGGTCGATGGACCCAACCCTCCCCATGGCCCCTCTAAGGCAGATTTAACGCATTTCAAACAAAAATGCATCAAATGCCATATTTCCACACTGAACATGGGGATTTCACGGTCTGGGTGACTTTCATGACATCGAGATTGATACGGACTCTTAATCATAGGTAACAGTTGCTGGATGCAGCCCCAGGATGAGGGCTGGGCATCTTGGATGCCTGCCTGGGTTTGCCCCTGTCAGCCTGGCCCTGTTTATTCTCTTCACAAATCTGCTTGGGCATCACCCTCCCAACGAGAACAACATGTCGAGACATCAGGCTTCTTGCAAACCGTGACCCTGTGCCTTCTGACCTGCCCAGGATAACTCCAACAGCAGCACAGGAATGAAAAAGGATCCATCTGCTCCAGCACTCATCCCTCGTGGGCAGGGGCTGTGGTGTGGAGGCAAAACCTGCATCGAGCAGGTCTCGCATGACAGCACACTGACCTAAACCTCCCCTGGCACAATTAGAGGCTGTTTCCACTTGTCCTGTTGCTTGTTACTTGGGAGGAGAAGCTGGTGAGGAGCAGGGGCCAGTCCTGTGCCAAGCCTCGTTTCTCCCACAGATGGGGCCAAGATTGGCTGCAGTGACAGCAGTGACCTCAGTGACAAGCAGTGAGTGACCTCAGTGACATCAGCCCCACGTTCTGCGTGGGGCTGGCTCATCTCTGCAGCACTGAGCTCTCTGGCAGGAGCTGCGTGGGGCCAAACCCAGGAGCTGAGCTGCTCCTCGTGAACCACCAGGAGCAGGAACAGAATCCCACTGAAATCAGAGCACACTGGACAGTGCTCAGAGCACAGCCCTCCTGCAGCTGAGCTGGCTGTGGGGAGAACCAGCTCTGGTGTCCCTCACATGCTCACCAAACACACACAAAATGCTGCTCAGTGGCTCTTCCCAAAGGAGAGGCTCTCAGGAGAGCCTGGGAAATGAGGGATGGACAGAGATGGGCACTGCTGGCTGCTGAAAGCCTGAGGTTAAGGGACAAAGGAGAAGACCGGAAATTCACACATTTCTCATGACCTGAATTTCCAAGAAAAGTGGCTTGGCAAGGACCAACAGGCTGAAACTCAAGCCCTGGGTTCATCCTGGAACAGGGATCTGGACGATTTGGGCTCCCTGGAAGCAGTGAGTGGCCAGGCTGAGTCAGTGGGCAGGGCTGTGGATGAGGGAGGGGGGCTGGCAGAGCAGCCCAGGGCCAGGCAGGCATTTCAGGAACCAAGGAACCCCAGCTACTCCTGCCTGAACACCTTCATCTAGAAAAATGCTTCACATGGGGGTAGGGGAGGGAGAAGCAAGAAGTGATAGCCAAAAAATAGAAGGGAAAGCAGATGCATGTTTGGGACAGGGTTTGAATTGAAAACCCAGACAGTGGGAGTGTTAAAATGAGATTTCCAGGCAGATGCCTTCTCTCCTGTGTGACCAGGAACAAACCATCCCACACTGGGAGACGCACGTCCACACACATCTCCCTTTGGGTATTTCCAAACCTGCTTTCTCCCTGTGTGGAGGGAGGGTCCATTCCACTGGCTCTGCTCTTCCCTTGTTATCTTCTTATCATGGTGTTATCACCCCAGGGACATTTTAGGTGCTTGGGAAGGCAATCCCTGGGCATGTGCTCCAAGAGCCAGGAGGAACTGCAAGTTTTTCCATAGGGGCCATGCCCCTGTGTTGCTGTGGTCACCGAGAGGCATGAACTCAGGAGCCCTGGAACACCCAGAATTAAGCCTGGATGTTTCAGGTTAAGCCTGAAGGTGAAGACTTCACCCACTGAGAAATAAAGGGAATTTTTCTGCTGCTCCGCTTGCCTGTGCAGGCAGAGCTGGTGTGAAAATTCCTGGTGTGAGGGTGAAGAGCCCGACCCATCCTGCTCCCCCTGGAAGTGACCTGTCCCCTGCAGAGCAGTGGCACTGAGAAGGGGCAGGGGCAGGGGCAGGCTGGGGGATGTGCTGGGCGAGCAGGATGAGGGCAGAGCTCCTGTCCGGCCGGCCGGGGCTCGGCGCTGCAGCTGCAGCTGACAGCTGCAACAGGAACCAGCTGGGCTGGACGGCGGGAGCGGAGCAGGAAGGATTTCCAGGATGGGAGGGAGGCAGGGGCTCTCATGAGATGGAGGAGCTGAGGCTGGGGGAGGTCTTCCATCACTGCAGGGCTGGGGTTACTCTGTGGCAGAGGACAGGGAGGTGGAAGGAGGGGTCAAGTTCTCTGTGAAGAGTGTTCAGAAAGGATCAAGAGAGAGAAATCAAGGTGTTAAGACACAGTCCCTGTACAAACAGTCCCTGGCACTTTGGGGGTGGGTACCTTCTGCACCCCAGCCTGCAGGAGCCTCCAGGCAGCACAGAGGGGAGAGAAAAGCTTAATTCAACCTAAACCAGACAGGTGCAGTCAGCAGCACCTTGCACTGTGCCTGGTCTGGGGTTCATCCATGCTCCACTTAGTTGCTCTGCAGACAATGACCTTTCCTTGCTCGGGATCTGTTGTTTCACTTGTCCTGCCATGGCAGCAGTTTGATGGATGAATGTGAGGGTCATATCCAGCAGTTCACTCTGGATTTTCCCTGCTGCACCGCTAGATCCTTGCTGACATGCGAGTTAGGAAAATCCCATGCAGTCTGCAGCACATGGGACCCCACGGGGCAGGCACCAAGGGACTATTCCCTTTCTGGAGGGATGAGAAACTCGTTACCCCTGCAGATGGCCTGGCTCTTCCAGGCCTCTCGCCTCCAGTGCCAGCCCAGCAAAGGCCCTGGGCTCTCTGAGACTGCAGCTCCTCGCAGTTTATGAGGTCACATAAAACATTTACGGTGGGTGCCTCAGTAACACAGTGGCTTGTATTTATGGCTGGTGCATGCCCACTGCAGAGCAGGGGTGACCCCCAGGCTTAGCTGGAGCCCCTGTGCTGGTTTTTGGATGGCTTCCATCAGCATCAACAGCTGGGCCCTGCAGAGCGGCCAAGGGCAGCTCAGATGTCGTGTCTGTGCTCCGGCACCCACCCACGGGCTCCCTCCAGCACTGAGAGCACGGAAAGCTGCTCCCACCAGGATGGGGCTGCCACGTCTGTGGGAGGCAAGACCTCCGAGCCAGCGTGGCCGTGGTTTCCCAGCTCCATCCTCCTACCTGCTGCACCCATCGCCATCTGGCCTCCAGCGCCTCGCATCGCAAAGGATCCCCTTTATGAGAGTAAATTAAAAGTGTCATGGGCAAGGAGAGACATTTCTGAAGGCAAGGGTGCCATTTCTGTCTGGGAGCGGGGAGGGGGAGCAGCAGGATTCCCTGAGCACAGGGCAGGGTGTCCACATGGCCCCTGCTCCCCTCAGGAAGGAGGAACAACAACAGGAAGAGAGAAGAACATGCTCAGACGAAAGATAAACAGACCAGCGAGATAGCGAAGCCAAAAGTTGCTAATTAACCTCAAATTGCTTTGGAAAGGACTCCGAGTGACAGGCGAGCAGGCAGGGCTGTCCCAGCACATCTGCTGTCCCCGCTCTGCTGCTGCACCGCAGCTCCTGGGGCTGTTTTCCCCTCAGGAAGCCTGAGCTGTCCTGGGTGTGAAAGCAGAAGTCAGCAATCTGAAAAGGAGCAGCACTTGCTCTTCCCTCAGACCAAACCTTGTTTGGGTTCAACAAGGATGGGCTGGAGCCCACCAGAGACCCTCTCCCCGGGCTCCCACGGGCACCACGCGGAGCACTGGCAGGAGCTGTGCCCAGCTGAGCCCCCTCGGAGCAGCAGCGCACCCCGAGCAAACCTCCTGTGCTGCAGCACTGCTGAACCCAGCCCAGCCCAGCCCGGAGTCCTGGGGAGCGCCTTTCATACCCCGCACGATCCGGACATCCACGGACGGGGCTGAAGCCCGCTTCCCTCAGGCCAGGGAAATAAATGAGGGAGAAGAATTAAAGTGATTGCTCAAACCCAAGGGCCAGTCAGGAACAATCTGGGCTCCTTGGAGCAGGAAATGACACTCACTGAGCATCTGGGTGCATGTCAGGACGGATTAGGAGCCTGTCAGGAGTCAGACATCAGCTTTACAGGATGATTCCACGCGACAGGGCTGCTGTGGACTCTGGGCACAGAGGCCCCACTGCAGCCCCAGAGCAGCTGCCACTCTCCTGCAATGCAGGTCCTCAGAAACCAACACCAGCTGAGATGTCAGATTTGGCTGCAAACCAGGACAGGTTTTCTAGTGCAGCACCCAGTGAAGCTCAGGGACGTGATCTCCCTGCTTGGCCTGCGAGGTGCCAGGCTGCCTCTGCTCCAGCCAGACCAGCTGTGTCTGAGGGTTATGGGGTAATTGCCATCCTGCAGCACTCACAGAGAGGTTTTGGCATCAGCACTCTCTTGGTCTGGTGGTCTGGATGCAAACACCCTTAGATTCGGTGCTGTCTCAGTATTTTTGGAGGAAGAGGGTTTACAAATAAACCCTTCACCTGCAGATGGGTACCTGAGCCCTCACCTTTCACCAAGCAGAGATACAGGGCTGCAGGAAGGTAATGCTGTGGCAGCCAAGTGCACTCAAAGTACTGAGTGAGTCACAGAGGCTGTCCCAAAACCTGGTGGAGAGAGACAGGGACCTGCAGCATGTCACTCACATCCCCCTGTGCTCCAGGGCTGGTGGAAGTTGTCTAACTGTTAGGAGTCCAAACTCTGGGGACATAAACGTCACCACGAGGATCCCCAATGGCAAAGGCAGCCTTTGCACTCACTTCGAAAGGATCTCAGTTGAACCCCAAGAAACATTTCACATAAGCACTCACAGCCCTTTTCCTATTCAGATCAAACTCATATCAATTCTACATCAATGCCAGGGGTGCCCCGAGGTCCTTTCTGACCTCTGCCATTAAAGGATTCCAACTAAATTTCCTCTTTTAGTTCTTCAAGCCTTTTGAGGAAAAATACACCCGGGTCACCAGCAAAACAGGCAAATGTTTTACACCTTTATGTGGGCTGGACTGCGTTGCTGTCCCACCTGGGAAACAAGGCTTGGACACTTGCAGGGACTCTGGAACACAATCTGCCCATAGAGGGGCCCTGACTGGACACCCTGATTGTTCTGATTTATATAAACATAGAAGTTATCAAAAGCTCATCAAATTTTAAATGCTCTAAAAGTGTTTTAAAGCTTTCTGTGATAGTTTAAACTCTCCCCAGGAAACACCCATTGTCTGTGCCAAGCTGCTCTCTCCCGTCCCACCCTGAGACCAGAGTGTCCCATTTGCCTCTCCCACGGAGGAGATCCCACTCACACACCCACTCCCAGCAATGCAGGGGCTGGCACATGAATTTAAGGATGTGCTGAGGCCTCCCTGCCCTGGGGAGGGCTCTGCTCCATCTCCTGGGGTGCACCACAACCCTGCTGAAACATCATCCAGCACCAGATAACCTTCCAGTTAAAAAAAAGCACTGAGAAAATAAGGAAGCATCCCAATATCTGTCATTAAACAATAATTGATTGTGCAATCGATGGATGAAGCTCGGGTAAATGACTTGGGTATGTGACAGCTACGGAAGAGGAAAGTTTGGATGTGAACAGCCCCACTGGCTGAGAACATTCTCACGCCTGAGCAGGGATGGGAATGAGGCTCAGCACAGCTCACAGCTGCCATCACTGCTTTGCTTCCTAAACTTCACTTTCTTTTATTTGGAAAAATAACCACGAAATTAAAGCAAGCAAATAAAACAAACAAACCATCCTTATCTTAGAAAAATCCCAACGTCACGCTGAAGGGAGATAAGAAATGGTGGAGCAGTTATTGTCTTGCTGTCGATGGGAGCCGTAAGTGTTACACGGCAAGAAAAACAAACACTCCCTGTCGGATGGGAGAAAATGTTTCTTCTCAGTTGGAGAAAGAAAAACACAAAGCGGCTCAACTGCATCCCCAAAATTGTGCAATTTACTTTGCATATTTGGCAGCAAAAGTAGAAGAAGCAGTTTATAATCCAGGGTTTTCATGCAAATGACAGGTTCTTGGTTCTTGAAGGAGCACTTCATTTTGGTATGCTTTTTTAATTAACATTCTCACAGCACATTAGAATTAAAGGAACACCACCAGCAGAAAACTCACTGAGTGAGTATTTTCAGGGCCTGGTGCCCCAGCAATCCCTGGACTGGCTGTAATTGAGACACATCAGGGAACCAGCAACTCCCTGGATGGTTTGGGGTTTATATGGATAACTGCAGCATTTTCTCTACAGCAAATTTCCCCATGCGCCTTGGCCAGGCAGTTCCCCCCTTCTCAGAGCAGCAGGAGACAAGGACCAGGCAGAAATCCATGATCCAGCTGAAGGCTGTGGATGTGCAATACCTGGGGTTTGCTTTTCTTTAGCATTTCACTAGAAAGATGTGAATTGCTGTACATTTAATTATTTTTAAATGTTAACCCAAAGTGCAATAAGGTGGAAATGATGTATAAATCAACCTGAAAAGTTCCTTTTTCTGCCCCAAGAAAAAGGGCAGAAAACCCTGTGCTTCAATATATGGAATAGCTGGTGTGGAAGACATCTAAAGAGACTGAAAAGGGCACTGCCTGCCTGCAAAAACAGTTCAAAATTGGTGAGAGTATCCCAAAGAAGGTAATTTTTCAGGAAGGAGCCATATGAGGCAGCTCCCCAGGCAGCAAAGGGAACCAACTCTGCTGGCTCCAGAAAGGAAGGGAAAAAAAACCATGAGGGAAGTGAAACTGTGACAATTTTTAAGTCCTGGGGACAGAGTCCTATGACTGGGCACAGTCCTGTGTCATCTGAAAGGTGTGGGAAAGTGCTGAAGTGCCAGTTACTCTCGCATTTCTGGCTTCAAAAATAGCCTGAGAACCGAGCCATGACTTCAGAGCCGGGGCAGCTCCCAGGCAAGCTGCCAGGAGGGGCCGAGCCCTGGACACCGGCACCTGGCCGGGCACTGGGCACCCACACCTGGCTGGGCACCTGGGCACCCACACCTGGCCGGGCACCCGGAGGACACCCACACCTGGCTGAGCCCTGGGCACCCACACCTGGCTGGGGCACTGGGACACCCACACCTGGCTGGGCACTGGGACACCCACTCCTGGCTGGGCACTGGGACCCTCTGTCCCTCCATCCCTCCGTCCCTGCCGTGCCACGGGACAGCCCCAACTGCCCAGGGGTGCCAACCCCAGCCCGAGTGCTCGGCCGGGGCCGGACGGGAATGGAGGCACGGAGCTGAAGGCTGCAGCAGCCCCGGTGAGCCGGGCATTTCCCCGTGACCCCATGCAGCCTACCCAGTCCTGCGCCGGCTCTGCAAACTCGGTGAAACCACACACAAATTACACTGCCGCTAAGAACAGCACTGCACAGGCTGCCCTTTGCTGTGCTCTCCAGGTTTGCTCTGTTTACAACTCTGTTTACTGCCCTCATCTCCCCACATTACTCAGGCTCCAACACGAGATGTAAACAGGCAAAAATTTGGCTATTGGTTCTGAGGGCATGATTTTTTTTTATGAGTTCTGATGGGGATAATGAGAACAAACCAGATTTTTTTTTCAGAATTGCCTGGGCTGCTGGAGCAGCGTGTGCCCTGTCAGAGAACAGCCTGAGTGCCTCGGAGGGTGCTGCGTGTCCCTCCATCCTGTGCTGAGCTCACAGCTCTCTGCTGTGGGAGGACATGCGTTTCTAACCCCCAGAACTCTTCCTCCTGCATGGCTGGAGCTCACCAGTGACCCACCCGGATGGAACCCAGCAGAGCACCGTGCACAGCGAGGGGAAGCAGGACCTCACCAGGCACAGCCCTGGCTCCCGGTGGCACCGGCTCCATGTCCCCTCTGCGTGAGCCGGCGGCTCAGCCACCAGCATGGGAGGCAGCTGGTACCAAACCAGAGCCACCCCAGAGCCTGTGTCAGGCCAGGCACAGGCTGCAACAAACAGCAGCCATCGCCAAGGGAAAGGTGGAAAATCTCCAAAAATCAAATATCACAAACACCTGCACAAACTAGCTGGGCTGCTCAGCCCCGGTGCTCTCTGCCAGAATCACAGAATGCTTGGAAGGACCTTAAAGCTCATCTCATCCCTCCCCTGCCCAAGGGACACCTCCCCCTCTCCCAGGCTGCTCCAAGCCCCAATGTCCAGCCTGGCCTTGGGCACTGCCAGGGATCCAGGGGCAGCCACAGCTGCTCTGGGCACCCTGTGCCAGGGCCTCCCCACCCTCCCAGGGAACAATTCCTTCCCAATATCCCACCTAACCCTGCCTAAACATAAGCAAAAATTAACAAGGGAATTTCAAACCAGATGCCTGCATCAGTTTCAGACACTGTCCCACAGTTTGGCTCCCCCGTGTTACAGCCAGGGCATACCCCATGTCCCCAGGCTGCTTCCACACCGGCGAAGTGACAATGACACTTCAGGAGAGGGAACAGTGAAGGAACTCTTGGTTTCTTGAGGGCGCGATGGCTCTCTGAAGGTGCTCTGCCCTCTGAAGGCCCGGGTCCCTGTCAGTCCTTGTCCCCTTTTGTGTCAGCTCAGGGTGTTCTTCCCCCCAGCCCAGCACACCCTGCTCCCACGTTTCTGCGGACACAGCAGTTTGTTGGCTGGTCTGGTAAAGCACTCCAGTGAATTGTTTGCGTTGCATGCAACGCTGCAAAAAGACAAATTATTTGGTTGTTTTTTTTTTTTTTAAGCTTTTCTTTGCATGCCTCAAGTAGATAAATGCAGTTTGCCTTTTTCTCATTGCTTCGGCAGTGAATGAGCCCCTGCTCAGCACACACCACCTTCCAAGGTACATTTCCAAAAGTGGTTTTGAAAAATAAGAGTCTTTCAAAGCTCCAAAAAAAAGCAACAGCATTTCCTCTTCAGAAAAGCACAGCAATCACTGGAAAGGTGACTCCTGCTTGAGAAGAGGAGCACAAACAACACTGATGCAACCACCTGGGGACTGGAATAACAGTGGAATGGGAAAGGCATGGCAAGGACTAGGCTCTCCATGGCCTTGGACCATCCATCCTTGTGACTTCTGGGGCCACTGTGGCTTCACAGATATTTTAAGCTGCAAGTGAAGGTGGTGAGTGCTGGTGCTCCCTGTGACAGCAGTCTGAAGCCAGACAGCTCAAGGCTGGCCACCAGCATGTGCTCGGGTTCTGGAGGCCCATGGAGGTCAACAGCCTTTGGTTTCCCTCTGTCTGAGGAAAGATGCACATTCTGGTGTGACCTGCAGCGCTGTGGGTCAGAGCCCTGGCTGCTGAGCACAGACACTGTCAGAAGCTCTCACTCAGCTTTCATCAGTTCATCCTTTTGGGCTGCACCCTGTTGGTGACACGAACAGGAACAAGTGTCCTTCCCAGACCTGCACTCCATCCTTTGGGGCTGAAGGCTCCTGGAGTTCCGGAGCTGGATGCTGTATTTTTCCTGGCATGTACGAGATGGTTCCACAGGTTGTGAGTTCCCTTTTTCTGTCCCCTCCATCTCTGGCTCTTGCTTTCCCTGGATATCCAGGCTTGGGACCAAGCACTGCCTGACGTGTGCACATGGCACTCTGAGGAAGGGAAATGAACAGTGGGTCGCTCTTTTTCCAGTGACCTCATCACTATGGTTAAAAAGGGGGAACTCGGAGAAGTTTTGTGGTCTAATACATAGAAATACCTTTATTCCTTAGAAACAGAGTTTCGAAATCCATGTGCAATGGCACACATCATTTACATGGACAGATGCCACGACTTGTTGCTCAAATCAGGTCTCTGCATTCAGAAATTCTTTGCTAATCGGGTGTCTGTTCATGCGTGGATTCACATTCCCAGTGCGTGTTTGCACTTGCCACGGTAACTCCCTGCAGGAATCAGGCACACCTTGTTTGTACACCCTTACCCAGACAGTTGCATACTTGGCACGACTGTGCAGTCCAGAGAGCATTTATGAATGAATTAAACCACTTAACAGAATCAAATGCCCGGGGTAAGGACAGGCAAGAAGCAGCTCTGCTTTGTATCACTCAGCATTAAAAACACAGAGGATTGGCATCTCCCAGCCTCTCCTCAGCACACTCTGTTCAGCATTTTCCCCTCAGGATGCCAAATGGACGAGCTGTACCTGCAGCACGGGAGTGAAACGGGAAACTCTCTGCGTGCACTGACCTAAACTGGCCTAACTAATTCTAGTATCATAATTCTTAAATCTGCCATTGCCAGCATTACTTCCATGTATCCAGCTCGTTCCAGCAGGCTGCTCTGCCTTCTCAGCCAGCAATCCTTGTCAGAGCCACTCACTGAAATTACAGATCGTTTAATTTCAAAACCAATTAAACGTAACTGGAGGAATTTCTACAACCATTCCCTTTATGGGATGCACAGGAATGATCTGTAATTCATCACCACTGGTGGTACCCCTGAAAAGGACTTTCTAAGAGTGAAAAAAAATCCATCAAGACAAATTTGCTTCCTTTTTTCCCCTCTTTTATCTAGGGAAAACACCTAACACAAACACAGGGTCTTCAGCTGAGTGCAGGGGAATTTAGAGAGTATTTCCAGCTCTGTGTCAGACAAAGGCCTGGGGACCTTTGGCCACTGCCAGTGAAAGTCCCTGTGGTGACACAGCAAAGGCAGCTGGAGAGCTGTCAGCGACACAGGGTGAGCCCAGTTTGTGCCCCAGCTGGCTCGGGGGACAGCAGCAGCTTCGGCCCTCGCCTGGCTGTGGCCAGAGTGAGCCCGAAGGGACCTCAGGCAGTGGGCAGGACCTCTCACAAAACACCTCTGTCTTAACACCTCAGCCCCACGTGTCTCACCTTCCCAAGCCCCACAGCTCACACCGAGCTCACCTGCATCCCCCACACCTCGGTGCCCCTGGGCTGCCCCCACAGCCCTGCTGGAATGCACACTCGATGAATTCAGCACAAACATTTTGAATTTTCAAAAGCAACCAGAAAATCTTTGTGATCCAGTGAGAGCTGACTTACACCCACTGTCCTGAGGCTGGCTGCCTTGCCAAATCCTTGTTTCAGAGGAAGGTGGCCCCTTCCCAAAGAGAGGCTGGAGCTGGGCTGGTGCCAAGGATGGAGATCAGATATTGTGGCGATGGTGGTTCCCAGCTCCTCGCCTGCAGAAAGGCGTTGGAAAGGGAGAGAGAATTGCTGGTCCAGAGAGAGCAGGGCCTCCTCTGGTTGGGTTTGGGGCAGCTCTTCCTGCTGCAGCATCAGCATTGCCACCTGCAAGCCTTGGGAACGGGGCACTGGCCTGTACTGGTGCAGCAGCACTTGGAGCTTCCCCGGCTGGGCAGGCACTGGTGTTACCTGGGGACAAATGTCTGTGGATTATTTAACTCAAATGACCAAATACACTTCACGCAGTAATTTCCACTGTTCCCCATGTGAATCCCCTTGCTCTGCCATTTAGCCATTACTGGCACACGATTTCTGGGAGAGAGATTTTAAACTTTGGGGCTAACCCCAAGGTAAACTACATTACCCCTGAAATGATATTTTTCTGTCCATCAGGCCAGATTCTTTTTCACACTGGTTTCACACAAGCACAGCAGTGACCATGCTATGGACTTGGCTGTCCCTCCAGCGAGAAGAGCTTAAATCCAGTGTTTGTATACACAGGCAGTTTGGGGTTTCTGTGTAACACAGAGTACTGCTGCCACATGCCTGTGCCTTCATGCACATTTTTCCTGAATGTTTTGCAGTCCTCTTCCCTATTTTGATAAAAGAAAGTTACTTTCAAAAGTAAAGGCTTATAATTTCTGGTGATCTAAACAGATGTGACTTGACAAAGGGGTCCATTGTAGGGCCATGTTAGTGCTTTATTTTTTAACGATGAAGGCTTTGGTTGTTTGTTATGGTGAGAAATAGTTTCCCCTCCAGATAGCCCCTTGAGAAATTCATGAGAGAAAATCCAGACTGTGAAAAGTATGGCTTGAGAGGAATTTGAAACAACATGACAGGGGAAGAAAATCATCGTGAAAATCCTATTAGAGAATGCCTGGGCTCATGACCACCTCCAGCCCCCCTCCAGGTGAGCTGTCTGGCTGTGTCTGTCCCCAGCAATCACAACCATCCATCAGGCAAGGCTGTCTGTCCTTCTGGAGACCCACACAGCAAGGCTGAACTTGCCCAGAGGAGGCTGGTCTGAGCCAAAGACAAAACAACGCGTGAAGGAGCGAAAGCACGGGTCAAGGTAAGGAGGGAAGAACTGGCAGCAGAGCCCGCTGCCCTTGCGCAACTCCGGCTAATCAGACACAGATACAGATGCAAACCACCCGTGAAGGCTTCAGAGAAGTTTACATTTCAGCTGGGTTTCACAGCTGGACAGGGATGGCTTCACATGCAAAGCTGATTTCTCCAGGGTGCAGCCCAGGAGCGGGGTGACCCCTGCAGTGCCTCTGAAAAGCTCCAGTTTCTGACCCGCGGTCAGGTTTGCTCCCCTTCCTCCCAGGCTCCTTTCCATGTGCTGCTGAAGTGCTCTGCTCGACTGTAATTCAAACACAGTTCAGTAAATTTCAGTTCTCATTTGCGACTTCATTTTTGAAGACAGCAGAATAGCTTGGGTTCATGTCAGAACAGTTTTAAGGCCTCCAGCATCAAAAATAATCTGTCGTAAGTCTAAAAATACCAGCTTTTCAGAGAGGAGATGTGAGGTGCCAAGACATTTCACACACAGAGACAGTCGTGAGATTGGGCTTCAAGCTCTGTTTGCATTTTTTCCGTGGTTACGCTGGACCCGGTAATTTGAGCCAAATCACCTCGAGGGGTTTTACCTAATGGTCCCCCCCAAGCAGGGTCTCACATCCCTCAGCAGAGCCCGTGTTTCTCTGCCTGCTGCAGAGTGATTCTAATGGCAGGATCGCCATCCAGAGCACCACACCCCGAGCTTCTGCACAGTGCCTCTCCGGAGCTGAGCCAGGGCCACGGCTGGATCCGGCCCCACGCTGCACGGGCACAGACGACCCCGGCACACAGGGAGGAAGAGAAGCACGAGCACAATGAATCCACAAAACTGCCAGAGTGCAGGAAATTGGCCAATTATCCAGCCCTGATTTTTAGCAGAGACCATACAAAGGGATCTTTATGGATGAGAAGATCACAGAAAAGGAGGGAGAGGCGACTATCAGGGAAAACAAAAGTGTGGTGAACTATGACTGAGCATTTATGACCATCCTCTGAAAGGTTCTTCCTAGAGCAGCTTATAACTGGTGACTGAATGTCAGGATTATTTAGGAGAACTTGTTAAAATAAGCAAAAACATATTTGGTGGGTAAAACTGACAGTGCTTCTCCATCACAGGAGCTTGGCGTGGTGCAAGGACTGGTGTCCTTGGAGCCATGGCAGGGATGGGGGCAGGAGTGGGGGGCTCATCCCCAGGCATCAGCTGGTCCCCTTCACTGAGATCCCTGCAGAACCACTGGCCAGGGCATTCAGCGTCCATCAAACCTCAACACATGGATTTAGACCCGAGCAGGATGTGTCAAACCATACAAAAGGGATGGGGAGGAGGAGGTGAAGCCCAGCACCCCGCAGAGATCCAACAGCTCTGTGCAGACAGGCCCTCACTCACACTGCTGCTGGGCTGAAAAAATTATCAGAAAATGCCCATTGAAAAATTCCTTTTCCTGTCTGATTCCGTAAACACGAGTTCAGCACAGGAGACTCCCTGGGATAAGATGGTTTTGATGACTTCCAGCCGCACATACACTCTGCAGACTCACTTCCCAAACAGCCCATTATCACCGTGCAGGCAGGTCATTCATCTGCTGAGAATTCTCATTTAAAAAAACTAATCAGGCAGGATTTATTTCCCTCTGATAAGGCACAGGAGGGCACGGTGAAGGGTCTGGCTCCTGCCGGTTGTCAGGCTCCTTGTCTGGAGGTTAATGTCAAGCTGACACCACAGCAGGCTCTGACGTGTCCCTCAGCCCTGTGTCCTGGGGGTCTGTCCCTGGAAGCTGGGGCTCTGCCACCAATGTTTCCACAGGACGTGAGATGGATCAGCTCACTGCCTCGGTTTCTCCACGAGTAAAAGAGATATTCCAGCCAAGCAGTCAAAAGGATGCAAAAGTGGGAGTCCACCACTGTCAGGAATTGTCTGAGGCCTTCACTGAACACAGCACCACATCCCGAGCATCTGGAGCTGCCACAGGAGGCAGGGCTTTGGGGGAGCAGATTAGGGCTTGTACAGACAACCTAAAGCTCTTTTCCCTGCACTGGCCCAGTGATGTCATCCTGGGGAAGCAGCACCAGGACCTGCTGCAGGGCTCAGCCCACTCCTGCTTGGGAAGGAGCAGCGAGGGGGGCAGAGCTCCCCGACACAGGGCCTGGATTCATGGAGAGCAGAGATCATCATTGGCAGATGTATCTTCCCCAGGGCTCCAAAATCTCTGTCAGCAAACAGAAAGCAACTGGAAGGAAAAAAAAAAGACTAAAAGAAAGCCTGTATTTGAAATATGCTTTGTTTTCTTTTAAAAAAATCCAGGATCCCATCCAGCTTGAAAGAGGAGGCGAGCACTGAAACAAGCTCTTTGTTTTTTGCATTAGTTTAAGAAGAAAATACTTTTTAAAATATATTCCTCTGAGGTTCTGATACCGCCTCTAGCCCCCACTTTTGGCAGGCTGGGAGCAGGTCACAGGTAGTGTTCTCATCCCTGGCCCACAGCCCCTCTCCTTAATCCCTTCCAGCCTGCACGGGGCTCTTCCCCCCAGAGCCCCTCCTGCAGCGTGCTGGGGGACACCTCCCCCTGCCTCAGGGGTCCGAGCCCTGCGTCCCCCCAGTCTCTGAGCACACAGAAATATCGGTCTCGCAGGGGCTCTGCGGGGTAATGACACCCCCTTACCACCAGCAAGGACATGAGGATGGAGTCCAAGGGCTTGGAGCAGCCTGGGCTAGGGGAGGTGTCCCATGGCAGGGGGTGGCTCTGGGTGACCTTGAGGGTCCCTTCCAAGCCAAACCAGTTTGTGATTCTACGAAAGAGCAGCCAAGAACTTTTCTCAGTCCTGCCAGGCTCTGAGGACTCTCAAACGAAGCGCTGCTCTTCAGCAGCCTGAGCCTCCAGTGCTCCCCAAAAATGCCTGGGACGTTGATTCCCACCAGGGCTGGTGCTTCTGCCCAGAGCACAGAGGGGCTGGTTTGGAATGGTCTCTCACTGAAGCTCCATGCTGCAGTCAGGGCTTGGCACCAGCCCAGGGGTCTCTGCTGCAGCTCCTGAAGACACAAACTCGCTCCCCGTTTTCCCTTGGCTGCACTGGCTGTGCAGGTTGAAGCGTGAAAGGCTGACTGCCAAGAGCTGTGGTGTGAAGCCATTTTCCATTTAAAGCTCTTGTTTTTCATGGCTTATAAGTTCCCACTCCCCGCCTCCATTCCTTTGGGTTGGGATTTGTCATGCTTGTTCTTAACCCAGGGGAGAATTTCTTTAGGAAAGTTCGATGGTATAAGTAGCAGCAATTCCTCATCTGGCTTTCGTCATGGAAGATAAGAGACATTCACACAACCTCGCTGCCTCGGCAAGGGAGGCAGCAGCAGGGAGAACTTCTGCCCCCAGCCCGGCACAAACCCAAACCCAATCCCAATCCCAATCCCACACCCCCCAGGGGTTCCCAGGGGTAAATCCAGCAGCAATTCCCGTACTTGGACACGGACAGACACCCACCCAAGCACGAGCACTGACTGCAGCCCACAGGGCTGGTGTGCAGATGGCTGAGCACAAGGATGTGAGCAGCAGCAGCTCACGGAGACATTTTCTGGGTGCATCCTGGGTGCAGGTGGAAATTCCAAGCCTGCGAGGCACCAATTCCTGCACAGGCCCAGGAAATGGCCGGGGGGGTTGTGGATGAAAAGCTCAACATTCCTGGGCCACGTGTGCAGGAACCCCCTGCCCTGGGCTGATCCCAGCAGGGGAGGGGGGATTCT